>APFE031438562.1:155969-198660 GCA_000404065.3 Pinus taeda | reverse complement strand
TTACTCGACGTCCCCCCGTCCCCCCTAAATTTCCTTAAAATTTGAGGGTACTCCCACACGTCCCCCTTGTGCGTCTCCCCGCACCCGTGTCTCCCCATCCCAGAGCCTTAGTGGAACATTGAGTAATAATGACGATAATTCGAAGAAATTTCAAGAACTCGATAGAATGCGCAAGCACCTTGACGACGTCGAAAGGAAGCAAGATGATTTCGGGAAGAGTCAAGACCAAATGGCAGAGAATATCATAGCAATAAAGAGCATGATGAGTCAGTTTATGGGAGAAACCAATCCACCTTTTAATCCGTTAGAGACGCAAAGTCTAAAAACTCCGGAAGGCAAAATCTTTCCAAGTCATGAATTTTCATCGATGCATGAAAAACCACGAGCACCGCATATACAGTTCGAAGGAAGTCAGTGCCATACAAAGTTCCTTGATAGAGACTACCTCAAAATTAAAAGAGAAATACCTATGCGTGATGGTAAGGATCATAAAGGCGCCATTGTATGGGTAAATAAAATGGACACCATTTTTGTAGAAAATCCGACAATAGGTGAACAGGAAAAGGTCATGATTGCATCTAACAACCTGGAAGCGAAAGCATATGATTGGTTCCTATGGTGGTCTAACAAATTTGTAGCTCACTTGTTCAATTGGCAAAATTTTAAAAACGCCCTGCTAAAAAGGTTTCATGACGAAGAAGAAGAATGTTTACGAAAGATTCATTCACCTCAAACAGAAAGGATTGGTAAGCAAATACACTCACGAATGGGAAGTATTAGCTATAAGACAAAGGGGATTATTAGACAAAGAGTTGTTAAAAATGTATTGTTGTGGCCTTATAAATTATATTCGAGAAGAATTAAAATTATATAAACCCCAAACCATTGAAGATGCTAGACATGCAGCGATAATTATTGAGCGGAAATATAAACTCCATAAAGCACCATATGCCAATAATGAAAAATCAAACAACTACTCCAAGGGGAAGTCAAGTAAATCATCTTCAAAAAACATTGGTAAGTACGTTCAACCACTAATGCGCAATGGGGAAAACAACAGTCTAATATTGTTAAAATTGGCAACTAGGGCCAAACTCCATGTGAATCATCTTATTAATGGCAGCTGATATTTTTCTTGGATCCCTCTCATCGAGAGGTGTAGGATTGATCTAAAGATCATCTGATTCCGATAAGTATTCATGGAGATATGAATTTATTTGTGTTATGGACAATTCATCAAGGTCGGCCAATGACCAAATATACTCCACTTGTGCTCAACGTTTTAGTATAAATAAAGGAGGACTTCAAGTCATTTGATATCATCTCTTGTGATCTCACTCTCCACTTGTTTGGGTTTTTAGTGGAAGAGGAGGTCTAGAGGAGATGCCTTCTACGCAGCCCTAAAGAAGGGTCATCTAGGAGAGCCCTAGACGCAGACTTGTAGGAGATCTGGCCGCAGATCTAAGAGGCCCTAATCCACAGCCAAAGAGAGCCCTAATCCACAGCTAAAGGGAACCCTAATCCGCAGCAAAGGGAAGGCCCTAACCAGCAACTAGAGGAGGCCCTACGATATCCTACCTAAGGGTGATATGGATATACCCTAGCCACAGCAACCTAGACTCTGAACAGCGTGGGAAAACATGGATCCAAAGTCCGCAACAGGAGGCCGAGTGGCTGAGGTAAGTGCGTATAGTCTTAGGGCTGGAACAGTGACATAATCAGGATCTGAGTTTGTTGTGAAGAGGGCCGAGAAGGCTGACTGTTAGGCCGAGTTCCTAAGGGTCAAACATGTTGCTATTTGGAAGTTATTTTGGCACATTTTCGGAGGTTTGTTTCTACAGCAATTTGTTGTGCTAGGTCGCAGGCCATAGCACGCAACTAGAGGCTATGTGAGGGTTGTCAAGGGTGGGCAGCACCCTAAGCAAGCAACTTGGGTGAGGAGGAGACCTATGAGGGTATGTCGCAGCCCTTAAAGGGTTAGTTTGTTGACTGTGGGATGAAACTAGGGTTGTTGCAAGTGCCCTAACTAGGTGTGCAGCAAAGAGTTGTGCAAACAAATGAACATGACCTAATTGGACTATTAGGGCATGTTGGTGTCGTTGGACATATTATGGGGCAGCAGCAAGTACAACATAGTGCTATCAACATATAGTGATGGGTAGCAATGCAGTGTAATGTAAAAAAGGTGTAGCATGATGTGATGCATAGCACAACACTATGTAGATGCAACTACATGATTGGATGTAGTGATGATGAGTGCAACATAGAGTGTAGATCCGTGATGAGAGCAACCCAGTGATTGGAGAAGCACAGTGACATGAGCCGCAGCATGAAGTACATAGCATGGCCATTAGGTCCAACATTGTGATAATGTGCAGCATGGTGCAGCACCGTGAGGTGCAGCACATGGACGAGATGCAGCACAATGGTAGGTGAAGGAGTCACCTTGGAGAATCAGTTAAAGCAGCATGTCTTCAACTGATCTCATGTAGAGATGATCTATTCTTTTATTGAGAAAGTCAAAGTGTTGACTTCTGTTGTAAATGTACTATCTCTCTCTCTCTCTGTGTGCTGAACTATTGAAGAACATAGAAAAAGAATTGATCAAGGGTTTCCCCACATTGGGGTTTGTCCCTGGCTAGCGCCACATCTTGTGTCCCCTTGTCTTGGCTTGTCTTCTGCGATTTATGTTTATGTTCTATCTGCGGTTTACTTTAACACTGATGTGATTGTTAATCTGGAAAAGATATTGAGCTAACTGTGAAAATTGAAATAAATTGCTCTAAGCATAGAACATACCTAAACTTAACAAATATTGAAAGAAAAAAGGATGGCAAGTGTAGGACATGCAGAGACAAATATTCCCCAGGGCACAAATGCACTACGTATAAAATTTACAATTGTGAAGCAAAACAAGAAGAAGGCTCTTCAGAAGATAGCTCCGATGAAGAGAACAATGAAGAAAACGAGACCCCTAATCTAGATCTAGAAAAAGATATGCCACGAATTTCTCTGGCAACCATCACAGGGATAGTTCAACCATAAACATTGAAGCTTAAAGGACATATCAATAAACAAAACATTATTGTTTTAATAGATTCAGGAAGTTCGCACAACTTTATAAATGTCAATGTCGCCAAAACACTGAACATTTTTTCCTACCCCATAGCAGATTTAAAAGTTGTGGTGGCAAATGGAAAACGAATAGATGGAGTAGGAAAGTGCCATAAAGTTAAAATGCGACTGAATGAATAGGAAATGAAGTCCAGTTTTTATACAGTCCCCTTAGGAGGAGTAGACATCATCTTAGGAGTACAATGGTTGCAAACACTAGGGACGTATTTGGCAAATCACCAAAAACAGTTGATTAAGTTCAAAATGGATGGAAGAAAGTATAAATTGTTCGGATTCCAAGTTCCACCTAACCAAGTCATTTCTGCTCAGCAAATGAAAAAGCTTATTCGCAAAGGAGCCCCAGTGTTTGTTGCACAACGGTTAAAGTTATTATCGATGGAAGGGGTTCACCAACGGTCTAAAGTTTCATCCCTAATCCAAAAATATCATAAGGTTTTCCAAGATCTACCGATGAAATTGCCCCCTGAAAGGAAAATTGAACATATCAATGAAGTCAAACTAGACTCAACGCCAGTAAATGTAAAGCCATATCGCTACCCCCATCATCATAAAACAAAGATAGAACGATTAATACAAGACCTGTTAAAGCATGGAGTCATTACGAAAAGTAGAAGTCTATACACTACACCCATAATATTGGTCAGGAAGAAATATGGATCCTTCCGATTGTGTATAGATTACAGAAGATTAAACAAAATTACTACTAAACATAAATTTTTTATTCCATTCATTGATGAGATGCTAGATGAGCTCCATGGCGCAAAATATTTCTCAAAATTAGATTTGAGATCAGGTTACTATCAAATTCGAGTGAGATTAGAAGACGTCGAAAAGACGGAATTCAGAACTCGCGAAGGGCACTATGAGTTTAAGGTTATGTCATTTGGATTAACAAATGTGCCAACCAACTTCTAAGCAACCATGAACGAACTTTTCCACCCATACTTGCGAAAGTTTGTGATAGTCTTTTTTGATGATATTTCATTTACAGTAAGACATGGAAGGAGCACCTCAAGCATCTAGAGGAAGTACTGTCCGTATTAGAGAAAAAACAATTTTATGCCAAGTTATTAAAATGTACCTTTGGGCAAAGGAAGTTGAATACCTGGGACACATTATATCTAGGGAGGGAGTCAAAATGAACCCCCAACAAAATCAAAGCAATTAAAGAATGGCCCAAACCCAAGAACATATCAAAGTTAAGAGGATTTCTAGGTCTAACTAGGTATTACAGAAGGTTCATAAAAAATTATGCATATTTGACAGTACCCTTGACCAACTTGTTAAAAAAGAACAATTTTCAATGGAATAACCAGGGAGACGAATGCTTCGAGAATCTAAAGGAAGTGATGTCAACCACCCTAGTACTAGCAACTCCAGACTTCTCCAAACCATTCATAGTCGAATGTGATGCTTCAGAGTTCAGAATTGGAGCAATATTAATGCAAGACAACCATCCTATAGCCTTCGAGAGCAGGAAACTTAACAAACGGGAAAGCTTGAAATCAACTTACCAAAAGGAGATGCTTGCCATCATACATGCTTTAACTAAATGGCAACGGTACTTGCTCGGAAGTAAGTTCTCAATCCGAACTAATCACAATAGTCTTCAATTCCTACTTCAACAAAAAACATTGTCAACAGACCAACAAAAGTGGATGGAGAAACTTTCAGCGTTCGAACTAGAAATATTGCACAAAAAGGGAAAAGAAAATGGTATAGTTGATGCACTCTCACATAAGGATTATGACAATACAACATGCGCCGCCTTGGTAGTTGTTCCTGAGTGGTTAGATGAAATACGAGTTGAGTATACCAAGGATTTGGATTGTGGTTCTATGATTGAAAATATCAGTCAATATGCGAATTTTTAATGGAAAAATGACATATTATGGTACAAAGGTAGAATTTACCTGACACCAACATCCAAATTTAGAATGAAAATTCTAAAAAAACCTCACAGTTCTCTTGCAGTCAGGCATGTCAGATTAGTCAAAACTTACTATAACATTCGACAATCGTTCTATTGGAAGGTTATGAGTAAGGAAGTCCAAAAATATGTTGCAGAATGTGATGTTTGTCATAGGAATAAGAGTGAAAATATCCCAACCTCTGGTTTACTACACCCATTACATATTCCAAATCAAAAATGGGAGGAAATTTCGATGGACTTCATTGAAGGACTACCTGTGTCTGACGGTAAGGACAAGATATTTGTCGTAATCGACAAACTCACTAAATATGCCCATTTCATGGCAATAAAAAAAACTGACACAACTAAGCAAACTGCATATGTGTTTTGTAAAAACATTTACAAACTACGTGGGTTTGCCAAGGTCATTGTCAATGATAGAGACGCAAAATTTAAAGGCAATTTTTGGAAGGATTTCTACCACCAAGCAAGAATATCTCTCAACATGAATTTGGCCTGTCACCCCCAAACAAATGGTCAAACTGAAGTCGTAAATAAATGTTTGGAAACATATCTTTGTTGTTTCGTCATTGGCAAACAAAACAGATGGACCTAGTGGCTACACCTGGCAAAATGGTGGTATAATACAACCTATCATACTTCAGCTAAGATGATACCTTTCCAAGCCTTATATGGCTATGAACCACCTAGGTGGAAAGATTTTGCACTACTTGATTCTAAGGTATAAGCAGTAAAAGACCACTTAGAAGAAAACCAAAGAATTATTAACTTGAAAGAATAACTTCGGCGTAAATCACATGTATACAGACATTTGTCGACGCGTTTCGAACCAACAAGTGTGGTTCATCGTCAGGACAAGTTGAAGAAACAGATCCAGCAAACAGATCCAGCTAAGCTGGATCTGTTTCTTCAACTTGTCCTGACAATGAACCACACTTGTTGGTTCGAAACGTGTCGACAAATGTCTGTATACATGTGATTTACGCCGAAGTTATTCTTTCAACTATTATGGATCACAGAAGCCTCAATTCAATTATTAACTTGTTAAAAGAAAATCTAATAGTGGCACGTAATAGAATGAAACAACAAGCCGACTAGCGTTGCACTAAAAGAGAGTTTGAAGAAGGAAATTGGGTCTTTGTTAGGCTTGAACCTGATAAGCAATTATCATTAAACAAAAAGGGAAAAATGAGTTATCACCTAAGGACCATAACAAATAATCAAAAAAATAAGTAGCATGGCTTATGGACTAAAGCTACCAGACAACTGTCGAATCCACAACACGTTCCATGTATCAAGTCTCAAAAAAAGTATTGCAGCAAAATCAAATAGTTCAAACAGAGATACCTGAGACTGATGAAGAAGGAAGAATCATCTTAGAACCTAAAGGTATACTCGCCACCAGAGAGAAAGTATTACGATCCAAGACTATAATGAGTACCTCATCAAATGGAAGAAACTACCAAAGGAAGACTCATCATGGGAGACAAAGCGTTTTCTTCAACAACACCCAACATTACCTATGCTTCGACGACAAAATATTTTTGAGGGAGAGGCAATGTTATGAATTACAAATTCATAACTCAATATATATAGATATAAAATAATAAATATTATGACAATAAAAAAATAAATATTAAGTAATTAATAAATTAGTAAATAAATTAAATTAAGATAAGATAATTAGTTTTGAATAGACATAATGTTGGAAATACTGAGAGGGGGGTGAATCAGTGTTTCTTTTCAATTGTTATTATTACCGGTTTAGATACTTTACAATTTTAATCAAAGAAATGATTTTATTAAATATAGAAAAAGATTGAATACAATATCTGATGAATTTTGCCAAGCACCAACTTGGACTTTGATAAGGCTCCAACCTCTAGGGCTCCGGCCCTATCTTACCAAGGCACCAACTTTGAATTTAGGAGCACCAACTCCAAGGACACCAATCCTTCCAATTCTGAGGCACCAACCCCAAAGGCTCCGACCCTATAGATTTACTCTGTCAAGAAATGTTTGATTGTATTATACTGCTTCCAAGGACTTCTTTACCAAAACCTGTCCATGTAGTCTTTGCAAATGGGCATTGTATGAACTATGGCTTCACTTCGGATCCGAACCTTCCAAAATGAATCAAGTCAAAAGATTGTCCTCCCGCTCTGTCTTCTGCTTCCTTCTTTGCTTGGCTTTCAGCTTCTGCTGCACCTTCATCTTCTACTAGACCTTCGGCTTCCTCTGTCTTTTCAAGTTCATGAGTTCTGAGCTTTTTAAATCCTCTCTGTGCCCGATGCCCAGATCGATGCTTAAGGTGAGGTATTATAACTTGTATTTATACGGGTTTCCCCAATACCCAAAAGACATATTCATTTGGATGAGTCGCTGACTTATCGTATGAGGTCGCTTATTACACAATATATCGGGAAGGCCCTTTTTTTAATATTCATCCAAGGCTATACCCACATGGAGGTCCCACATACCACATTGTTACATTAATCGCAATCGCAACATTCATGAAAATCGGAGTTATTCCTTCAATCCCGCAATCGCAACTTTTGGAGGTTTGCACATAACATAGTGGTTCCCCTACTACCGATGGAGCAGATGCGATATAGTATCAAACAGCAGTTAATAAATCTGTCGGGTCCACAACTTCATCACAATCGGCAGTCCGTCGGGTCTATCGCAATCGGTGGTTCAGGGTCCACGTACTTATCACAATCAGCATTCCGCAATACTATCACAATCGATAGTTTGATTGTGTCAACTCTTAAGACTTGTGATATGACTCCCGACGAGGCGGACGCACGATATAACATAACAGTGTATTCATAACCTGTTTCGAGTCCACAGTGATATCACAATTGCAGATTTTGGTGTGACATACCTTTAAGACTTTGCGATACCTTCCGATGTGGCAGGTGCGATGTTTCACTAAGGAGTATTGTAATGGTTCGATGGTCCACAATACACATATCGCAATCAGCGGATTTGGGACGGTGATACATAATAAACTTTATGGTTTGTGATTATGTGACGGATGCGATATTGTATTAAGGTGTATTGTAATGGAACAATCGAATCCGCAATACACATCGCAATCGGAGAATTTGAATGTAACAAGGCTTTAAGACTTGCGACGCAATGGATGCGATATTTCAACAAAACTATTTTGATAGTCATATCAAGTCCGCAACATATGTTGCAATCAGAGGTTTTGAGCGGTAATACATTAATAAAAACGCCAATATTATATATCGTCGATATGATATGATTTGGTTCTTTATTCGATATTTCGTCGATATCACTATTGGGTTCTTAGCTCCTCCAATATCATTGTTTTCTTCCTTCTGGCCCTTATGGGTTCTCGCTTCTGTGGCTTCTCTTCACTCCTATGACTTCCAATAGCACTGTTGGGATATTAGCTCGTGTGACTTCTCTTCAATCTTCCGTTCTTCCGATAGCTCTTCTTTGAATTCCTTGATGGCTTTCCTCCTTGGCTTCTTGCTCCTGTTGCTTCACGGATCTGCTTCTCCTTGGCTTCACATCATCATTTGGTATCCCAGAATGTTGCCATATTGACGTGTCTTTTTAGGCTCGTGGCCACTCAACTCCTATAAAGGAGAATCGCCCTAGCCTTGTAAAAACCATCATCTAATATTGAATAAAATATGTTGTTTATATACAAATGTGTATTTCATTTGCAAGTATAAGAGAACAGAACAAGCTGTGTTCCAAAATAGCTAAAGCTTATTAAACTCAACTCCAAAATATAATATGCCTGAAAGCAGAGAAAATTTGAAGGATATAAATTTACCTTGAGTTTAAAAACAATGGCGAATCTTAGTAGTTCCTAACATGTAAACAGTAAAATGTTTGGCGATATTTTTATAAATATATTCAAATTTGTAATGATTTTATATATTATCTATAAAAATTTGCAAATTTCTAAGGTAAAATAATTTTATTTTATAAAATATGGGCAAATCATTTTTGAATAAAATGGAAATTAACGGTTCTTCTTTTGGAAAAAGCATGGAAATTTAGCCCCTAAACTTTTCCCTGATGCCCACTAAGTTAAAAAAGTAGAACTAATCACTTTCTTATTCATCATGGAGTATCTCTGGGTGAGAACTATAAAGGCCGACAACATTTTTCAACTTTCTTCATTGTTCAACTAAACATTTATATAAACCATGAAGTATCCTCCGGTTTCGAATGGCTTCAACACAATCTACAGGCTGTAATTTGTGTGAATTTCGGGCTGTTTTGAATGAACTGCAGACTGCTTTTGTCAATGGCAGGGTCATATTTTCATTTCTCTAATTCATGTCTTTTTAAGCAGGGCTCATCAACTACAAATGTTAATAATTGAAATAATACTCATCAAAATCACTATCCATCTCTAACAAGATGGATGAGCAAACATGTCCTGACCAAAATTCCATGCAAAGAAGGACAAAGTAAGATAAAACTGCTTACTTGCTCCTCATCCCACCAAGTTTCCCAGCTCTCTTCTGCTTTGACTCCAACACCACCTTTGTAGAGAAGCCAGGTGGTCCAATCGTCAAAGTCCTGCACAGTTCTGTGGAGATATAACGTCAGTAGGGAACCTCTTAATGTAGAAAAATGCCACATTTCAAACAAACTAATAAAGCCTTGACAACTGCAATCAGCCATTGATTCAAAAAGTGATTTCAAGTCATTGCTTAAAATTGACAAGTCTGCATAATTTCTGAATGCCTACAAAGTCACATTTAAGTTTGTTCAATAACATAAAAAGTATATCAAAACTTACTTCTGCCACTCAAACCCAGATGGGTTGAAAATATAAGGAGCAAACAGCCATGATATGGCAAGAAACCAACTGCTAATAGTCAGAAGGACGTAGGAGACTGCACCATTGGCATAACCATATGCCACATAGACTATAAGTAGTAAAATCACTTCGAACCTGCAAACATAAAATATGTCACACAGTTTGGTAAAAGGTATGTGAATTATCAGCAAGAGAGACATGAAATAGATAAAAATCAACATAAGAAGATTGAACTCACGCTTTGACAAAATGACTGCGAGAGTAAAGCCTGTAATTCTCTGCAAATTTGATATGACGGACAACAAATCCTCTTCCAGTTGCTCTGTACTGTAATCAAGTAGTTATTATAAAAACATCAGTCCTCTCAAAATATAGTACAATTAGAACTCCCAGACAGACCAGAAGAAAGGACTCTCACCTTGGCACCTCCATGGAGAAGAGTCCGGCCAAAATAATGAGTTCTTGTTCCAAGGGAAAATGTAAAAAACACAGAGCATAATTGCAGTTGCATTATCACGAAATTCACAACAGCCTGAGCAAACAAATACTAGAAGTTAATTCATATGCACTGGAAAAGCATATCTATACCAAATTTTTGTGCATTTCGCAAGGAAAAAAAGGCAATTAATTCCGTCAAGGTTTATCTCAATATTAAATTAAAATATCATTAAAATAATGTCACTCTACTTGTGAGGTAGATTGGATTAATATCAAGAGAAAGTTATACACCACAGCATATATTTCTCCTAAACTAGGAAGCTCCCACTTATTTAGCAGGTCTAGAAATTGAGATACAAAAGAATCTTGAGATTTTGAGTGTCAAAAATAAGAATGTTATTTCATCACCAACCATTAAACTATTAAATATAGAAGAATTATGTCCAGTATTTACTGGGAGCCTCTTCCCTGGAAGTGACTTTAAGACAGGAATGATATCTTTAAAGTTAAAACTAGAATACAGATCTAAACTGTCGTAATCGGTATGGACCATGCAAATTCGAATCTCAAAGGAGACATATGGGCTAATGTGGGCAATTACCATGCAAATTCAAATCTCAAAGTAGACATATGGACTAATGTGGGCAATTATCATAAAATATCAGAAATTGCAAACTCAATAGAAGAAATTTCAGACTAGAAGTAGAGATCCATTTCAATTGATGTGCATTCAAAAAGCGACGAGTCATTTACATATCGTTAATCAGAATGGCTAGCCATTTCATATTTCCCAACATCTAACTATTAAATATGATTTAATTAATATCAAGTCATAACAATTTAAATTTATAATATGAATTTAATGTTAAATTTCAAATAAAGTTCCTTACTGAAACTCCTAAGTTACAAAGTATCACCATTATTAAATATAGACTTTATCACCCTCCCTTGAGTCATGCGAGACAACTTCATATCCAAGAACATAACCAGCTTATCTAAATCAAGCAAGTTGCAGAAACTATTTGTAGACTGCCTCTGAGTGAAGCAACCAACCAACATAAAAGGTCCACGACCTCTCATTCTATTGTATTCTCTCTGAACCATGTACCTATCTTTGATGATACCATACATGAGATAAAACTAGCTTGCAAAGCCTGTATCTGACATGGTCGATACCAAATCATCAACCATCTGATTGTTGCTAGCTGAATTTGAGTCAATGATAATTGAATAATTCATCCCTTCTACCATTGATGCAGAATCTAGTGTTGTTGTCAGTAAATGAGTCCATTGTTTCCACAACATGCCCATTTCAAAAACGCATAATTGTTTCCACATTTTGTGCAACTTACATCCACAACCTTTAAAGGTCAAAATTGTTGAATTCTTGTAGCTATGGTCGGTCCTCATAATTTTATTTTAGCCCTCCAATTATATAAGAAATGATAAATATAAATTTGGGTTCCAAGTCGGCTCCAAAAGAAAGAATTTCAATTTTTCAAATTTAAACTTTTGGCACCAAAAACATCAAGTCAGCCCAGTGAGACACGTCTATTCAGGTTCTTGAGATGCCTATATATAGGCCACTAGTCCTCCTCCTCAACACACAATTTTAGATCATTCTTCTTCTGTTCATGCGAATTTTTCTCTGAGGCAATTTTGTTGGTTGCAGGCCAAAGCTTCTGAGCCAGTTTCATTGGTTGCAGGCCGAAGCTTCTGAGCCAGTTTCATTGGTTGCAGACCGAAGTCTCTGAGGTAGTTTCGTAGGCAGAAGACCCAATCTTTTGAGGCAGCTTTGTTGGCAGCAGGCCAAAATTCTGAATCAAAACATGAGGCCAAATTTCGAGCTTGCAGGCCAGAATTGACTGAACCTTTCTAAGCAGTAGTTTGACTTGACTTGAAGACAGTTTGACCAAATTTGACCAGGGTTTTGTTGCTGGTCAGTTTGACTTTAATTTTGACTGAAAAGATCAGATGTATCTCTTGTTGAATTGAACAATTTCTCTAAGGAAAAGGTTGTTGGGTTTTTCCCTAGAAGAGGGTTTTCCCAGGGTAAAATTCTGTGTCTCATGTTTGGCTATCTCTTTATGATCCTAATATCATTTATTGTTTCTTCCAATGTTACCAGACTCGGAATCGGCAATAAATTGGCGAGGCAAAAGAGCGAAGAGTTTTAAAATCGGATCGGGGAAAAATCAGGAAAAAATCGGTGAAATCAATAAATAGATATACACATTGAATTTATAAAAAAAAAACATTTTTCATTGATATTCAATAAAGCCATGTAAAAACAATGCATAATATCAATAGATGTCCAAAATATCATGAATGAATAAGTATCTCATATATGTTACGAGTCCAAACATGATCCAAAGTACTAAGTCTTAACTCCTACCCAGTGACTACATAGAACCAGAAGCATCTGCTTCTAAAAGTTTATAAAATACTGCATAATAATCAGTAAAAAAGAAGTAACTGAAATCTCTTGATTGCTGCTGAAATGATATGATAATGGTTTGCTACTGAAATATCTGATAGAGCACATGTTGAAGCTACACTAGAGCACACTACGCCTCTATTACACTGCAACTCTATTACGCAGAGTAAATTGAAACTGAAACCATGCCTCTATTACCTCTCCGCGTATGAGTTGCGGGCCTGAGTCGCGAGAAGTCAGTTACGGACCAACGTAATCTAACTAAACCACACAACAAAAAATGTGGGAACCCTAAAATTTAAAACCCATGATCGCTGAGTTGAGGATTGAAAATCACCTCAATAGCCTAAATCACAATTAATCAGTGAGTCACAAGTCAAACTCGTGTTGACCAAGAGTCAAACTCGGTCAACATGAGTTTGACTCACCCAACGTTGAATCAGATCATTTGAGGGAAGAGCAGAGTTTGATTCGTGATTGGAGATTCATGTTTCACTGGTTTCTACTATTGAGAACTTATATGTAGTTGCTTAATGATGAATGTGAACATAAGAAAGATTATTTAAGAAATCATAAATAGTTATCAAATTAGAAGGTCTTGAAAAAGCAACAAAAATCTTGTCAACTTGTTCACAAAACTATAATAAGTGAACACTTTCGGCATCAAAACTTGATCCCACTGCCTTTGGCTTATCTCCAAACTCCTACTAATTATTTCAAAAGATGTCACAATCTACAATTCACCACCTTAATCAGTCCATCTCCCAAGCTTTATATGTTGCACTATATTAATGCTTTATCACCATTTACTTCCACAATTCCTTCCAAAAAAATAAGAAACTCGGTACCTACATGTGATGATCATCTTCAACAATCCACATAATTGCAACACCTCCTCAAATAATAACTCCACACAATATGTCACATCAAGGTTTAAGGGATGTGGATTTATTTTTATCCTACTAGGATGACTAGGGAAAGGGAAAGGGTCAATGTCCTAAACATGATCAGCCATGTGTGGCTCTCCATATAAGATGAAAAGTCTAAGGAGGAGATTTATTTGCTTCTTCATAACTCCTTAGACCTTTCAAAGAAGAAGGTCTCCTCATAGTCAACTCCCTCTACCTTTGAGAACCCTCGTGCCACAAAACGAGCTTTGAACTTCTCCACGCTGCCATCTACCGCATGCTTGATCTTGTAGAGCCACTTGGAAGTCACCATTGACTTCCCCTCAGGTCATGCAACTACCTCCCAAACATTATTCTTCATGATGGAGGCATACTCCACCATGGCATCCCTCCAAATCTGCTAACTGGTGAACTCCTCAAAACTTGTTGACTCTGTCTCTGCAACATTTGCCACAAAGCCAACCAACCTCTCTAGTGGTCTGCTCTCCCTCACTGACCACATGGGTTCCCCCACTACCTCCTGAGCTTCCTTCAGTGTCTCCCAAACCCATCTTGGTTCTCTCTTCCCTGTAGTAGCCTCCTGTGGTGGTATGGGAAAATCCTCAATTGGTGCCTCTCCTCCTAATAAGGAAGGCTCTGCTATAACCAATGGAGATTTTGGACTCTGAGATCCTGCACTTGATGATCCTGCACCAAGTGATCCTACACTCAGTGATAATGGAGTTTGAGACCTTGTCACCACTGAAGTAGATGATCCTCCTGATCTTGATGGACCATCTAATGCTCCCGAAATCTGTGTTGTGGCCCCCTACTGAGGAGCCTACTGCTCTACTTGATAAACCTCTCGAGACCTCCTCAAAGCCCTCTCTTCCTCAAATCTCACATCCCACCTTTGGACAACTTTCCTCTGTGTAGGAATATATATATATATATATATATATAGTCTATTTTGGTCTCACTATAACCCACTAGGATAACCTTCTCTACAATGGGTTCCAACTTCATCCTCTTCTCCTCAAGGACGTGTGAATATGTAATGCACCCAAAATTCCTGATGTGCCCAACTTTTGGCTTCTTGTCGATAAACACCTCCTCAAGAGTCTCGCTCCCCAAGACTCTATGTGGGTGCTTGTTCTGCAAATATACTGCAGTGTTACACACTTCATCCCACAAGAAGAAAGGTAAACTTTGATCATGCAACATTGCTCTAGATGCACCCACTATGGCCCTGTTCTTCCTCTCTACAACCCCATTCTGATGGGGGTTATAAGGCAACATAAACTCCCTCTTGATGTCTGCACTCCTACATAACTCCATCTTCATGGAGGTATACTCACCACCATTATCTAGTCTCAACACCTTGATCTTCCTCCCTGTCTGGTTCTCTACAAGAGCCTTAAGCACTTGGAACATTTTGAAGACCTCATCCTTGGTCTTCAGAAAGAAAATTCAAGTTCTTTCTGGAGTGGTCATCAATGAAGGCCACATAGTACTCACATCTAGTCAAAGATACATGAGACATAGGACCACAAACATCAAGTGTACCAAATCAAGGATACCTACAGCTCTGTTGTCACTGAACACGAAAGGTGACTTGGTGTACTTTCCCAAAGAACACCCCTTGCATGCATCATGATGGTCTGTGTTGAAGTCAAGAAACCTACAACCATCTCCCTCAACATCCTGAAAGCTCCATGGTGCAAATGGGCCATCCTCCTGTGCCATAGCTCACAAAACTCATTGTTTCTAGTCTGCGCAACCAAGGCTTTAATAGGCTGAAACATAACACTTTATAGCCTCCCACTCCTAGCTCCAACCACACGAGCCGAATCAATACTAGATCCTCTGGGATATTTCAACACTTGTCCCTTGCAAAACAACACTTGTCCAAGCTAGAGATTGATATCACTCTTCTTTAGCCCTGGAACATAAAGAACATATGTCACCTTTAGAGGAGGTAAAGACTCCCTCAGAAATGATATTGTCCCCCCTCCTGCTGCTCTGACCCTGGAGTTATCTCGAAGCACAACCTCGAAGTCCATATCATCCTTTGAGAGACTCGTGAATTGCTCTCTCACTCCATTCATATGGCAGGATGCTCCACTACCAATGAACCATGCACGGGAAGATGTAACATGATTGGCTAAACTCACCACCAAGGCAAACTCATCCACCTCTGTTGATAAGGAAAACTAAGTGTCAAATCTGGAAACGAAATCGTCCACCTCTGTCGAAGTTGTAACTCCTTGCTTCTTCTTATTCTTCTTGCTAGGACACTGAACAATATAGTGACCCATCTTCCCACAAGCAAATCATTTCACTTTGCTCATGTCCTCCTTCACCTTCTGCTTCCCTCTCTCTTGCTTTGCCCCACTAGAAGACCCCTCTGTGGCCTTCTTCTAGCCCTTCGCTACAAGTGCGACGTTCTCTTCATTTTCCCCACCACTCTTGTTGCCCACCTTAGCACTCCTCTTGATCACCTCCTGGATGAAATCGTCCCACATCCTCCTCCAATCCGTAAGGTGCTCTCTGGCCACAATGCCATGTATGAATCCATCTGATTTCTTGGAGAACCCATCCAAGGCAATCCCAACCAACTAGTTCTCCAGAATAGCCTCTCCCAAGACAACCAACTCATCCTTCACCTGTGAGATCCTGTTGAGGTAAGAGGTCACATTCTTGGTCTTGGTCATTTTCGTGTTGCGTAGTTTTTGCCTCAACACCATATTCCTATTCTCATTAGAACTCTAGTGTAATGAGACCAAGGACTCCCACATCTGGTAGGCATATCTCATCCCGAGCACATGAGGAAATACACTGTCCTTTATGGCATCTAGAAGGATCCTCTTAGCCTTCACATTCTTCTTGTTGAAGCCCACTAACTGAGTCGGGTCAGTAGGTGGTTGCACATAAGCCTCTATAATGTCCCACACTTCAATTTCCTCCAGTAAAAGCATCATTCTCTCCGTCCAAGGGCCAAAATTATCATCCCCTGCCAGTCCGTCCTCTACCCTTAACCCTGTTGCCATGACCTTCAACAGAAAAATGGAGCAAATTTGTGAACTAGGAACCTTCCTCCCTCTCAACTTATTAAGTCTTTGGGTTTTTGGCAAGGTTTTAAAAGATTGTTCACTATTAGCAGAAGTTTAATTGCTTTTGTTCTTTGTATCAGTTGTGACAAAATCTTTGGTCTGACCCCTCTCTGGCTTTGATACCATGTAGAAATTTGTGTCTAACTTGTAGCCCAACCCAATTTTATGTTTTGCATGGTTTAATGCCCAAACCCATCATGAAACATGAGATTGATAATTTCATTTACATAAAACATTAGGACTACACTACCATTTAATTAGCACAGCTAATACAAAAGACAAATTACATGCACACACAATTAGACACAATAATTTTTGGTCAAATTGACCCTGGAAAAACTCCACAGCCTCTTGGGGAAAACCAATCTTCTAAGGAGATTTATTTGCTTCTTTAGAGTATTGTTTTATGATGAAAATAATAGTAAGAGATTACTTATCTCTTCCCTTTGTAGAAGCTTTTATGAGGTAACTTATTCACTAAAATTTGGGACTGATATTTCTTCAAACGATCTCTCTCTCCATGCAGCAAAAAGCTCATCCTCTAAGCAGCTCCTCAACACAGGAAAATTAATCTTTGTTCAGTCAATTGACCTCTCTTGGAATTCGTGTTTCGTCAGTAGGGAATGTGGACACTTGGAACAACTTCCTCCCTCCCTTTACACATACGTTGAACCACTACAAAACGGATCCCAAAATATACATTGAACTGCTCAGGACTCTCGAGTTATGTTGTGGTTGTCTATAGGAATTAATGGCTATCTAAAACCTGAAGTTTGGGCCTGGAACCTAATCGTTCAAACCACCAAATGTCCTCTCCTTAAGCGCTAAAGATGGCAGCAGTTGCCTCCAAGAGAATTGAGCCCTTCTTCAAACTTGAGCTCGAACCTGAGAAGAAGTTCGAACTATTGTAGGTTGGCTTTTTTATCTATGTTGTATAATTTCTCAAAGCTTTCCTCCCTTCACTTTTCTCTCCTCTTCTCAACGTACTCATGAGAATAATAATGAGCAAATAATAGTCTCTTTTCTCCTTTTGTTTGCTAGGGGAAAAACCCTAGGAATGGATCGCTATGATTAATGTGAACATTTCTTAATCTACACATCAGAAATCCTACTGCAATCACTGGTTTATCATCTCCTACTTGTTTTTACATTCAACAAGTTATTTAATTATTAAACAACGATGAAAACACTATCATAGAATACACATACATACAGATCACGAATTGAAAACAGAATGAGACAAATACACAAGGGACAACGTTATTTTTGGACAACTGTCCTTAGAAAAACCCAATGCCGGAAAACTGGTGCAGCAGCTCTGATGGTTTTATATTATTAAGCAATAGTTCTTAATACAACTATGGATGCCCTCTCAGCTATCCAGTTACAGAGATAAAAATATACTAGCAAAAACCTAAGTGAGATTACCTCACTTCACCCGGCAAAATCTCTCCGTTTCGGCAACTGAACTGGTTGTCCCTGGCTACAACTGTGTTGCCCCTTCGCAGTAGCTGCATGGGTCTGTGTGGAGCACACTGGGACACTGCGTCAACACTGCGCTGCCTCCTCGAACTCTAATGTCAGCCTTCTCAGTTGATCCTGCTGCTCCCCGACTAAATTCGGATTTCCGCTGGAGGGTGCCTCTACCCCAACACTGGAAATGTGTGGGCCCTTCTTGGCCCAGCGCCAGTCTCCCTGGGTCTGCGTTGCCTCCTCTGGCGTCTCTCTGCCTCTCTCTATTGTGTATTCGAGGTCCTGGAGAAGATCCTCCAACCTCAACTATCCCTGCCCCTCTACTGCAACAGATCACTTGTTCGATTTTCTCAGCAAACCTCAACCACAGGAAAATCTAACTGACTGATCTCTCAAGTGTATCTCCAACTGACCCCCAAGCATCCTCTTATAATTTTCCTGTTGATGACTCAATAGCCGAGAGTAAGTCCCTAATCGACGGCTAAGATTAAAACAGACTTGATCCTCGTCACTTAGAAGTTTCTCACCCATATTATTATTAATATCCATTAATATTTTCATTTTCCTAAGTTTAGACTTAGGAAACCCATTAAAAATATTAATTATTTTAATAACTCCTCATCCGGGGGAATCTCTCCAAACAATTTCTAGGTTCTAGAGATCGCATGTGTTCTAGCCCCTCCACAAAATTTCAGAGCTAAAGCACATCTGATGCTACCCAAAATCAACACTCCCTCTTAGCAAGGAATGTGCTCTAGCAATACTTCTCAACAGAAGTACTACACTGATCCACTACATCGGTCCTTTGTGTTGCCGATGCTTGGCCTGATGCCCTTCATCCACTGCACCACTGCTTCTTATACTGCTACCCATGACTCTGCCACTGCCACTGCTACATCTGTACTATAGCTCCCTCTCAAAATGTTGAATCATGCTACCCACAATGCCCTTGCTAACTGCGGCACTGCAACTCAGTTACTAAGAAATAAGTAACTAAATCTTCACCCAAGTACTAACATGTTGGTCAGTTTGAATGCCTCGTGACGTTGAAGCTACCTCTGTTGCTAATCTGTGTTGACCCTCTGTTGTGACTGCGTTGCTGCAAATTACTATATGCCTCTCACACTGCTACAACATCCACTATGCGACCTCAGACTTTGGCACTCTAGCTCTGCCACTATTGCTCCATCACACCTCGCTCTAACCGAGACCCATCATTTTTCTACTATCGTTAAAGGCTCCTGTAGTCGTTTGTGATCCAAGAGTTTGGGCACCTCAAGGATCTTGCCCTGATTCATGTAGTCCTCTCGACTACAACTCCATGTCACCCCACCTCTTCTCCAGAGGCGCATGAGCACTCATGGCACAATCGTCATCCTTGCCTTCCCTGTCAGCTTTCACTAGAGCAGCCTTTGATTCAGAAGCTTCCTCCTTGCCCTTCTTCTTAGGGCACTGAGTGGCATAATGTCCAAGTTCCCCACACTTGAAGCATCTGACCTTGGAAATATCCTTCTTCTTCCGCTTTTGCTGCCCTTGTTGTCCCGGTGATGCGTGAGTTGCATCCTCCTCCTCCTCCTTCTTGACCCAAGCTCCTTTGCTGCTACCCCGTCTTAGTCAACCTCTTGACCTCTTTTTATCGAAGCGTTGCCCACATCTCTTCCCAACTGGGGAGAGTCGCTCTACCCAAGATACTTTGGACAAATGTCTCCCAATCCTTGGTGACTGCATTCAAGGCAGTGCTGACCAATGTTGCAGTTATTGTTATCGTTATTAGGATATTATCGGCGAGGGGAAAAAATCGTAAAAATGTGGAAAAAAAAGGTAAAAATCTGGAAAAAATCAGTAAAAATAAAAAATATTCACTTTTTTTTCAATTTTTTTAATATCTAAAGCATCTATAACATAAAATAAATACATTGACACATAAATATGATAAAAGAAATAATATATAAGATGTGTAATATCATTTCTAGTGCTACATCACACATAACAGTGAATCATACCGTGAATAGTAAGTCCTGACTCCTAAGTCCCAACTCAGCCTCAAAATATCAACAAAAAATATAATAATATATCTCATATCATGAGTCATAATAATGTCATATACAATGAAATGAACCAAATAACTAAAGTCTAATACTACTGATTTCCTCTGCCCCTCTTGCGAAGAAATGCAAAAGCTTTCCCTTTCCCTCTAGATGTAGATGCCGGTGGAGTTGGCAATGAACTCTGCTGTGCTCTAGAAGCTGAAGAACTAGGAGCTACAGGAGGTAGACCACGTCCTCTACTGGTGATAGGGGTAGCCTGGGTAGGTTATGTCACCTCCTCATAAAAAAATCGGAGAAAAAAAAAAATATTTATTTATTTCCCAAAAAATCGCGATTTTTTCAAGTTATCGCAATTTTTATGAAAAAAATCGCGATTTTTTCAAGTTATCGTGATTTTTTGAGAAAAAAAATTAGTGTAAAAATCGAGTGATAATATCGCCAAACACAAAAAATCACAATTTGTCGATAATATCGTGATTTTCGCAACACTCCTAACCATGAAGTCAGGATCTAGTGTAGACCTAAAGCATAAAAACTGATATCTTATAGGCTTGAATGTAAAAGTACACAAAGGTATTTGATAATAATAATTTATTATATATAAATTGTACAAGTGATGAATGTTACAATGAGGACCCGCAATTATATACTTGCAGTTGTCCTTTCGTGAATGGGCATGTCTTTTAGACATGCCTTTTCACTTAACTTAATGACTATTAAACCTAATTAATATTTCATTATTTAATATTTATATTTATTTTAATTATTTATTTGTTATGAATTATATTCATAACATAGCCCCTTCCTTCAGAAGCTTTGTCCTCAAAGCTATATTGCTAGCAATTGTCTTTGTTGTTGTCGTCTCGACATATGGAAGGTGGAAGGTCTCCATCACTGGTGGCTCGCTAGTAACTCTATTTTTAGTCCAAGGTTATCTTCTGTCTTTTTTCTTTTCTTTATTTAGATATTTTTTTTAATTATTAAAATATATTAATTAATTAAATTATAATTATAATATATTAGTTATAAATATAACTTTATATAATAGTTTTATATACACTTATACTATATATATAACCACACTATATATTATATAGCTTTCATTTAATTAACAATGTTTAATTTGATTGCGTACGTGTTGATGTCGTGATGGTTCACTGACTGGACACGACGGTTTGCCCATAATGCTTTGGGTCGATAACCTGCTAGATGGTTCGACGGCTAACCCTGATGCTTGATGGCCTGTACCGCTCCCGCTCCCACACCAACAGACACTCGATCGGTGGACTGTAATGGCACGCTTATGGCAAATGGACTCCCCGAGCCCACAATTGCCTTCCACGCCTCTGATCCACAGAAATTAAAAAAAAATAATAATAATAATAAATAAATAAAATAAAATAAAATAAATAAATAAATCCGTAGATGTCAAGATTGCCTCTCATGCACCGACAACAGATGGGCTTACACGATAGAGGGGTGTCCAGAGGTGCTGGTGGGCACAACCGACGTGGCAGAGGACAAGCCTGAAACATAAAAACTGATATAATTACAGACAACAACGTCACAACTGGTGGTGAAGCCATCAATTTAATTAATGGAAATAATTTTGCAGCGACAGGTCTTGCAAGGTAAACTAAAGGCAAGTTTTTTCCCTTCCCCGTCACACGTGTTCCCAATAAGGAGAAAATTTCTGAAAGTAGATCCATGTGTTGCTTGCATTCCAGTGATGCACCATCTCCAGCTAACTACATGATTTTTAGTGAATCTACTTGTGATTGATCACTAAAGGCATGGAACAAGCTAGGATCCAAAGTGGAGATATTTGATAAAATTTCAATAATATAGTTCTCCAACTCCTGCATCAAACTCTTAGGATAATTGGGAAGCGACTTAACATTCACAGGCAAGTTGTTGATGAAAACATATGACCCATTTTCTTTTATAGTGCTCTTATCTATGAAACTGACATAATTGGGACTTGGGACAGTTGCTAGACATTGAGCTAAAATTGGTACAACCTTACTCATCACAAGAGATGATCCCTGGATTGCAGCGGTGGACGATGTTGCATTTTGTTTAATAAATGAAGCATGTGATTCTTTATGTGCTTGGACCTCAACTGGAGCTTTTGGAGGAGGATGAGGTGGCAATTCCTTATGAGCGTGATTAATTTCTGATCCTTTTTGGCCAGTTGAGGCTTCAGGGATTTCCCTTTGCTGCATGGGATTTTTATGTACCTCCTCAACAACATGAATAAGCTCCTCCTTTATTGTTGTGGATTGTTCAATCACACCATTCTGAGCTGCTTGTTTAGGGACAATTGGTTCTGAGAAAGGATAAGCTTTGTCAGCTTCTAAAAGATTTTGCTTTTGTTTCTTCCTATCCCTTAATGGGGCAAGCACATCATCACATTCATATTTATCATCTTTTATAGCTGTTGTAAATGCAGATTCATCATTATTTGGTTCTTCATAGTCATCTATGTTTTTAAAATAATCTTCATTCTCATCATAATCCGAAATTGACATAACCTCTTTCTGACCTTCTGCAGAATGTGGTGATTTTTCTAAACGCTGAAATGCTTCTTGAATTTTACTAAATTGTTCAACACATTCAGGATGTGAACATAATGGCACATTGTGCGGCAAACAACGTTCAAAGACTTGCATCATTATATTGTGCGCCATGGCTTTGATACCACTGAAGCATAAAAACTGATAGCTTGTAGACTTGAATGTAAAAATACACAAAGGTATTTGATAATAATAATTTATTATATATAGTCCACATGGGATAGCTCAAGCGACAATGGCCATGGAAATGAAGTCTCACCAAACCGGAAGTCTTGGGTTCAAATCTTGGGCTACCCTTCCCCCGTTGAGGGGTACTTATTGGACATGTAAATCGGAGAGTCCCGCCCCAGCCTACAAAAAAAAAAAAAATTATTATATATAAATTGTACAAGTGATGAATGTTACAATGAGGACCCACATTTATATACCTAAAGAGGTGTCATTTCGTGAATGAGCATGTCTAAAACTTTTCACTTAACTTAATGACTATTTAACCTAATTAATATTTGATAATTTAATATTTATATTTATTTTATTTATTTACTTGTGATGAATTATATTCATAACAAGACCTCACGGAAGTCAACTGGTCTCTAATCCCTTGCAACCTGAAGAGGAAGGGATCGATCTCTTCTCCCTTCCGCTAGATGGAAGTGCCCTGGTACAAGGTGGTCAACGTCTCCCACATCTCCCTTGTTGTTTCTTTCTCAACAATGTGTGGTACTACATGATCTTTGACCCTGTCTAGGATCATGCACTTGGCCTTCGCCTGGGCCTCCTTGTACTTCTTTAATGGATCAGCGTCGGCTGAAACAACAACTACTTTCAAGGCATAGTCCTTAATGCGATTTTTGTCCAGGACTGCTAGGATCCTGGTCTTCCAGATGACAAAATTGGAAGTTCCAATTTTGTCAGCGTTTCCCTGGTACAAGGTGGTTAGTGTTTCCCACATCTCCCTTGTTGTGTCCTTCTCAGCAGACCACATGATCTTTGACCCCATCTAGAATCATGGATTTAGCCTTCGCCTGGGCCTCCTCGTACTTCTACAGCGGATCAGCATCGACTGGAACAGCAACTACTTTTAAGGCATAGTCCTTGATGCGATGTTTGTCTAGGATCGCCAGGATCCTGGCCTTCCAGAGGACAAAATTGGATTCTCCATCTAATCTATCCTGATCCCTCGGTCCATTGACTGCCATCTCTGCTCAAAAAATATAGGACTGGTTCTCTTCTCCTTCTCCTGCTGCTAATCCAACAAGACTCGAATCTGGACTTCTTTGGTGCAAGAAACCCTCTAAGGAACAAGCTCCTCTTGACTCCCTCTGAGCCCTGATTTCCATCACAGAAATCCTCCTGCCAAATGTCGAATCACTCCTCTCCAATCCTCCTTTGCTGTTGCAACCTAGATCTAGATTTCTTTGGCTAGAAATCTGTCAAGTAGTGACTCCCTCTACCTCGGTTTTGTCTCCACAGACATTGTTCTGCACCAACAGCGTCCCACCAGCTCCTCAGATCGAATATGCTCTGCTCCCCTAGCCCCAACAACTGAAGAATCTTAGCTCCTCTGGCTTTGTGCAATCACTGTGTGAGCTAGATCAGCTCCTCCTAACCACTGTGTCACTCCTTCCTACTCCGGAAAGATGACGTGGCTCTCGTGACCCTGATTTGCCCCTCTCTGCTTTTGCGTTGGCCTAGACAATTGACGCAGTTACTACATGGGATCCTCCCCGCTACTGAGTCACCCTCACCTAGATCAGACTGTTGATGCAAGCATTGTGTGAGTCTCTGTGTCACCTCTTCTGCACTGTGTCACTCTCCCTCTGTGTCTTTGGAACAGCGCTATCACTCGGGGCAGCTGCTTCTCTGCAACAAATTCTCTAGATCTCCCGACTGGTATCTTCAGTCTCCTATGATCTGCAATGCTCTGATACAATGTGAAAATTTATGAATCTACACATCAAAAATCCTACTGCAATCACTGGTTTATCATCTCCTATTTGTTTTTACATTCAACAAGTTATTTAATTATTAAACAATGATGAAAACACTATCGCAGACTACACATACATGTAGATCATGAATTGAAAATAGAATGAGACAAATACACAAGGGACACTGTTATTTTTGGACAAACGTCCCCAGAAAAACCCAATGCAGGAAAACCGGTGCAACAGCTCTGAGGGTTTTCTATTATTAAGCAGTAGTTCTGAATACAACTCTAGATGCCCTCTCGGTTATCCAGTTACAAAGATAAAAATATACAGAAAAACACCTAAATGTTATCTATTGAATTTTGAAAGCTTGAAACTTTAAGATTGATGAATCACAAGACTTGATATGTTGTATGTTACTAACTTGTGGACATGGTTGATGAAGATTATAACTTCTAGATGATTGATGTTATATGGTTCAATCCATGTTTTTATGTTTTTTATATGCATCAAAATATATAAAAATATATATTATATAAAAATTCACTCCCAATTCGATCTCGAACCAGGAGCTTTTCAAAATGTCGCTCCTCGCTTCCGCTCCCAAGTAACCTTGGGCACAATAATACTTCACACAATGTCACAAAGCTCACCTTCAAATGTTAACTAGGTCAATTCCCGAAAACATGTTACCTCCTTATGGTAGGGATGGTTAGATGGGAACCCTGTTAGATGTTTCCAACCTCCAAAGGGAAGTGACATGTTCCAAGTTACCCCATTAATTCTAGGTGAGTGAAAATGGTGGCTACAGAGTGGGAAGGACTTTAGGGCAAGGTACCATAGCCATCAGCCCAACCAATGGAGGTCCAACATCATGAATGTGTAGATGTGAGGGAGAAATCATGGAGGCATGAGTTACCCATTTCCTCAACCTGCTTTTTCCACCCCTCTAGTGTGCCTTTTACTTCCTTATGATTTACTTTGATTTTGGTGCATAGCTCAAGAGCCCAAACTTGCTTTTGAAATTTTTCATTATTGCCTCTTAAGGATGAGTCAGTTTATCACTCACTAGGGTTGGGACAATATAAGAGTTCCTTTAATAGATGAAGCATCATGTGCTTGAGGAACTAGGTGATGGCTAATGAGGGGGTAGAGCTCATGCTAGGCCTTTTCCCATGCACTAATCAAACGTCTCAACCATCTTTTGCAATTTATCTTTTTCTTTCAATGTGGCTTTTTTACGCTTTTACCTTTCTTTTAGATGCATTAACCTCTAGGGAATTTTTTCTAGCCCAAACTCAAGCATGAGGATGAAAGAGTGCCAACCCCATGACCAATGGAAACCAGCCCAAAAAATGCAAATGAAATAATAGGAAAGATGGAAAGTGGTAAGTATGGAATATCATGGATGCACTACTTCAACCAAAGCCTCCCCAAGAGTGACCTTCCAAAAATTCTAAGGCCTCAAAGGAGGTCCCACTAGACTAGAGTCAAAGACTAACCTCCCAAGTGAAGTGAGGGAACAAGAATATGTCAATCATTCAATTTTCCCCTTGATCCATATTAGTGTGCCTATAACATTAAGTGAAAGCACATGATTAAAAAATGGTTAAAGTACCTGTTGATGGATGACTCACCCTTCCTTCAAGAAGGAATGTCAGATGGGAAAGAGAGATCAAACTGAAGCAACAAGTGAAGGATATTGACATCACGTCGTGTGTTAATCATATAGGGTTGTTGATTCGGTGGTTGTTGAAGGAGAAACAAATTCTTCTATGGGTTCCCCACTTTTTGGTGGGTAACAGGTGCTAAATTGGCAGGATGATAAATAGATATCTCGATTGTTAGGGGCATGGTTGGAGTTGTGGGAGTTCACTTCCAAGCTTTGTTGAACAACTTTTTGGAGGACAAAGTTAAGGCACATTTCAATGTGAGTTTTTCATCTTTCTCTATTTTTCTTGGTCTGATTCAATGATCAGAGACTAATAGTACAAATATACTATTATAATCATTGAAGAAGGGCATATTTTTTACCAATAAGAAGATGATAGGGTTGAGATGAAGCCCTTCCTTCGTCTTATTATAATCATTATTAATGTAGGATATTTATTGTAATGTCTTAGTTAGGGTTGTTTGTTCTATTTTGAGGTTGCCCTAACTAGGGATTGATAGTTAAGTGTGACATGCTTAGGCCGTCTTGATTTTTGGATGGTACACTTGAAGGATGATGTATTGTTGGTTGTTTGTTCTATAAAGAAGGATTCCTACTCTTGCCTACTTCATTTTTTGTCCTTATGTGGTTATCCTTTAAGTATTCATGGTTGCATGTTGTTACTATATTTATTTTGTACTTGTTGTTTTGAACTTGTCTTTAGAAGGGCCCTCCATTAATTTTCTACATGTTGAAATAAAACCATGTAGTTGGTTATACCATGTTTATAATAGCCTAGGTAATCCTTCATTCATACAAGTTCAAAACATCCTAATTGTTGATCCCAACCCCATCACCCAATGAATTTCCATTAGTCTTGGCACTTCAACATCCCTTAACTCCTAAAGAATATCATAAACAACTTTTGTAAGAATTTTCCCCTTGTGTTGGAGGAGAGCCAACCTAAAGTGAGAGGATGTGTTCTTCTGGTGACAATGGGCAACTTTCCAAATCACCTAAGGTTGCACTTGGTTTTAGGACAATGAAAATCTTTGTGTAGGTCTAGGAAGTAATACACTACAAAAAGATCATTTTTGAGAAGTCACTATCTAATCCAACTCAATTGCCACAACCATATAAGAGCATTTATGGGATCCACCACACAATATATCAAAGCCTATTGAGAGAAAATATCATAAAAATGGAATCCAAACATACCTTTGACCTTCATTAGATCCTCTACAAGAGATCCATCCACCTAACTAAAACCATGGACCTTGTTAATGGCCACATTGGTTTCAAATAACCAATGTATAATGTGTATCCCTCATTCACTTGTTTAATATAGTGAAGTTACGAATGTACCCTAGCAACCCTAGCCCTATATTCCTCCCTTGCAAACTACCATCTCTAGCCAATGCAACATCCTCGTCAAGGACCCTCCTCCCAATGAAAATGTGCACCTCCTCAAGTCTAAGATAAGCATCCCACAATTTTTGCAGAGGCAAAGGGAGTGATGCAGAGCCTCAGCACAGTATTGGAAGGGTGCAGTTTCTGCCAAGGCAAAAATCCGCTGGAAAAGAATGAAGACGCGTAGAAGGGGAATTTTCTCCTTAGAGAACTTTTCGCCAGAAAGTTTGAATTTTTCACTTGCTGAGCGGTGCTAAGCAGTGACTAGAGGAGTCAATTCGACAGTTGGGTGAGATGGCATAGTATGGGCTTAGAGATCAAGATAGGTTAGACGGGGCCTCCAACTATGTCATATGGAAAACTAGAATCTTAGTTGTTCTAGAGGAATATGATCTCGAGGCCTACGTCAAAAGTGTTGTAGTTGTTCCTGCTGACAACAATCAAAAGAATAAGTACAAGGCCGAGCAGGGGAAGGCAAAGAGGCTCATTCTCGATGGAGTTCGAGAGCATGTGGTCTCACACTTGCAGGGCAAGGATACAACCCGAAAGATGTGGGAAGCCTTGTCTTCTCTATATGAAAGCTCTTCTGAACAGCGAAAGATGTATTTGGAGCATAAGTTGCAGCGGACTTTGATGCAGAAAGGAGAAGGGGTGAAACTCTATCTTCAGCATCTTCAGGACAATAAGGACCAACTTGGTGCAGTGGGGTTCACTCCTCAGTCAACTGCGATGGTGAGGATAACACTGAATGGAGTCTTGGATGAATGGCAAGTTTTCGTCCAAAGCATATTGGGTAGAGAAAAACTACCTTCATGGGAGAAGATGTGGGCGGCTCTTCAACATGAGGAATTAAGGAGGGACCTAGGGAAGGTCAACCTCTGTGGCAGTAGTGGGAGTGGAACAAAGACGGAGGAGGAGGAGAACGCAGCTATGGCATTGAAGGGACAACAAAAGCCGAAGCGAAAGGACATTTCGAAGGTGAAATGTTTCAGTTCTGGCGAGTTGGGCCACTATGCATCCCAATGTCCTTTGAAGAAAAAGGATAAGGATGAGAAACATGATCCTAAGGCTGCTTCAACAAAGATTGATGAGGATGAGTTTGCCATGAGTGCCCACGCATCTCCAGGTGGGAGATGGGGCAATATTGAGCTGTAGTCGGGAGGACTACATGTGGGCAGGATCCTTGAGGAGTCCACCTCTTGGATCAATTCCTTGCTATGGGAGCCCAAGATTCAACAGTAGCGAGATGGACTTAATGTCAGATGATGCAGTGGAGTGTTTGGAGGATAGATGCAATAGCTTGGGATCAGAGACTGATCAGTGCAGAGCAAGGTTGGCAACAGTGCAGTTGGGACAGTGCAGAGGCCAGCAGCAGTGCAGATGATTCAAAGGGTCAGCAGCAATCAGATTCCAACATTCATTGTCTTATGCTGAGCACGATTAAGTTCAGCTAATTTTCAATGTTTTTCAGTTGCTTCTCTCAACAACTGAGTTGTAGTATGGATGCAGTGTTAGTAGTGGCAGTGTTAGCAGCATAGCAGATGTAGCGTTTGAGAGGGAGTTGTAGTACAGATGCAGCAGTGGCAGTGGCAGTGTCATGGGCAGCAGTACAGTAGAAGCAGTAGCACAATGTTGGTGGCAGCAGCAGTGCAGAATGGAAGGGCTTCAAAAACAGAGCAGCATGCAGATGGACATTGTTGCTAGAGCACTTTCCTTGCTAAGAGGGAGTGTTAGTTTTTGGTAGCATCGAAAGTGCTCTAGCCTTGAAAATTGGTGGAGAGGCTAAGTAAAATGAGTTCTAAAGAACTCAGCAACCATTTGGTGAAATTCCACCCGGGTTGTATTTTATTAAAATAATTAAAATTTTTAAGGGAGTTCCTAAGTCTAAACTAAGGAAAATTAAAATATTAATGGGTACTAATCAAAATATGGGTGAGAATGATCTAGAAAGCGGATCAAGTTATGTTTTAATCTTAGCCGTTGATTAGAGACTTAATCTCGGTCGTTGAAGATTCAACAAGAATAGTATAAAATGGAGGCTTGGGGTCATTTGGAAACACTCACACACACAGAGAATTGATCTAGAGTTCAATTTTTGAGGGTAGGACACTGAGAAATTCGAACCAAGTGATCATTCAACAGCAAAGGGGCAGTGAGAATCGAGGAGAAGGACTTTCCAGAGAATACTAACAGAGAGGTGAAGAGAGCTTGCAGAGAAGCAGCGCAGTAGCTGGGAGAGCTGACACAGAAAAGTTGCCTATCACGTAGAATCTAGAACTGTCAAAACAGCCAAAACTGTCGGGAACTACCGAAGCTGCCAGGAACAACCGAGAGAGTTGACGTAGAGGTAGTGCAGTAGCTGATAGATCTGACGCAAAAAAGTTGATTGTCATGCAAAATCCAGAACTACCGAAACAGCCGAAACTGTCGGAAATTGTCGGAACAGTCAGGAGAGCTGACATAGAGGCAGCGCAGTAGCCGGGAGAGGTGACGCAGAAAAGTTGCCAATCACGCAGAATCTGGAACTGACAGAATAACCGAAACTATCGGAACTGCTGGAACAGCAGGAGCGCTGACGCAGAGGACAGAGAAGGTGACATAGGGATGATGCAGAGCCAGCGCAAAAATAGTCAAGGTTAGCCAATCTTGTGCCAAATCAGTGGGAATTTTGCCGGGTAAAGTGAGGTAAAACTCACTCGGATTTTTTGTTAGTATTTTCTTTGTAAAGGATTGCTAGATGAGCATCCCAGATTTGTATTTACATATTTCTCCTGCATAATAATAAACCCTCAGAACTATTGCACCGTTTTCCCGCATTGGGTTTTTCTAAGGACTATAGTGTCCAAATATAAGTGTGTCCTATGTATCTTGTTCTTTGCTCTGTTTTCTTTTTCATGTGATCAAGTATTTAATTAGTGTAGGCTGCAAAAGTAATTTGCTTCAGTGTTCAGAAGAATAACTTGATGAATGTATTTTAAAAATCAAGTAGGTGAAGTAGATTCAAATTCGTTGCAGTAGGGGTTCCTTCAGAGTGTAGTAATTTTCACAGTTACTACCCACCATAATTTAAGCAAGTATTTGCATAAAAGACGGAATAAGAACAAGATGTAAATAAATATACTTACCAAGTTAATGTCCACCATTATTTAAGTGATCTTCAACACTTCAACAAATATGAGTAAAAATGTGAATGTGCAGACTTAATAGAATTTAATTTACAAAGACATGTGATTTAATTTAACAGACATGTCTCTTGGGTATTTTGGGTATAAAACACATTCGAATTTTTTCATTTTATATACACACTTATCACTCACATATCTCTCTCACACACATTGTAATTTGTGATATCTACTTTCTTTTCATGGCATTAGTTGAATTTCTGAAGTGTGATTGCTTGATGAGGATAAAAGAACTATAATATATATTGACAACTACCATAGTTCACAAATAAAGTACTTGTACCAGTTGTACTGAAAAATCAACACCTTGTAGGTTAGAGGAACAATTACAAAGTTGATCGGGTCATTGACCCTATTGTTGTCCCTAACCTAGAGTGCTTAGTGAGGCTTTGCACCAGGGTGTTAGATTTTGCGGTAACATGCCACGAACCCAAAAAAATTATCAAAACAAGAGCCTATTCAACCACCTCACATTTATATAATGTATAGAGTTATGATAAGGCCTGGTGAACGTAAAGACATTCTCATTTAATGCCTTTATATTTTTATATTTTTTAGTACATAATATTCTTTCTCCCAACCTGCCATTATGTTCAGGACACTCATAACTGCATTCCAACCATTCCCATGCTTCGGGAATTCGTGCATCATTGTATATAAGCACACATCTATGATTTTATCTTGGATACTTTTTTGTAAGGTAATGCATTTGTGGGATATGAAGCAAAAAGTTGTGTCTCTGTGTGTAACTCTTATTTTTTGAACTTTTCTTTTTATTTTTTCTTTAAGCACTTTACTTCATTCCATTTCTATCTTTATTTCCCAAACAACGTTACCATGTGCATAACTATCACTGCCTTTTGCACTGCAAACACTCCATTATAAGCCAACCAGAGGAATAAATAATTATAGTAGATCTATCATCTCCAAGTAAATGGATGGAAATTCACATGCAGGTGAAAAAGCATAATGAGACATTGTAATGAGTCCAAGGATAAAAGAAACTATATAACTAGATTTTGACAAACCTTCAGAAGTCCCTGTTCTAAGATGAACCCCATGATCATTGGCACAGCAGTAAATACACCAATTTGGAACAGGAACTGTGTATTGAGAGCTGCCTCCAGAGCTGTGCTATCCAAAGAACGAGCTTTGTCGGTGATTGCAATATCCAAACCAGACAGGGCCTGCCAAAATAATTTAATTGAAATTTAATAATACAGTTTAAGATATTAAACTTACAGCAAGCTAAACAAAAGGCCCTAAGATTTTGTTTTAACTGGACTGCATAAAACTTGAACTCAAGAATGTACTGAAAACATGTTCATCCTTGCAAACTATGTTTAACAGCAAGTTAAAATTATACATTTTTCTCTGATAGATTTCTTGGAAAATTGAATGGGTTTCTATCAGAAATTTTCCCCACACCATTATGAGTATCTGTTATTTCAATAATTCACCACCAAAAGATACTTACTAGGTATGCTTTACCATAAAGAAAAACGTAGACTGTCAAGACCGTCAACTGCATCAGAAACAAGTAAGTAAGAATTAACATTCTTCATAGACCTTCATCATCAAATCATAAACACTTGCCAAACTAATGTGGTATGGAAAGTCAAATACATATGATAACTCACTACTAACCATCGTACAAACGTAAAAGCCAACAGTCGTGAAGTAGAACGACAACATCCTGAAAAAGTCAAAAAGTGTTCCAAGTCTATATACATCTCTGCTAAGAACCTGTTCGCCATTGCCACCAGCAACTTTACCCTCAAACAGGGCAATTTGATTAAGTCCCACATCTCGTCCTTTTCCAACCTGTTGCAATGTCCATTTATATGTTCATAACAAAGGAAAATGTCCATGAATGAAAGGGAAAACAACAAAATAATACAGATAAACAGCTACCTGAATGTACTCATGATGAGTGATATTTCCCTGTCTCAAAGTGGAGTTGAAGCCTGCATGTTGCAAGATGCTGTTAATCATACATATTTAACAGGCATATGTTTGCTTTTTCTTGAAAACTCCAATATAGCATTTTGCTAGCATCCAGTCCCTATTACTCCCAATCTTTGGCAAAAGATATCGAGCAGTTGCTAACCACAACTCATTTTTATTGAAGAATGGTATCAATGACATTTTTTGCAGATAATTATTGTACAATTGTGTTGGGTACAGGAAAATTACAAGATACGATAAGAAAAAGCTCATGAACTCCAAAAGAATACAAAATTTAATCAACAAACAAAGAAGTTCTCATGTATTTACTTCTATATTGAAATAATAATATAAACAAGTCAAGTTAAAACGTCAAAATTGGTCAACATGTAAACCAGGTATCAAGCTACTGAATATGCCTATAAATATTAAATTCACAATGCAAATGCTTCCATCAAGTTCAATATAGAATTGCTCCCATGAGTGCACAGTTGACTCAAATACCACAATTTTTGCCAAGTTGGAGTGGCTGAAGATAGCTTACATAACATGTGGATACATGGACATCAAAGACAGACAAGTCGAACATTAAACATGTTAGGCACTTGAACCCTGGTTACAAATAAAAGATCAACCCTACTCAGACACTTATTATAAGAGTGCTAACACTTAATAAAGTGTTGTCAATAAAGTTTCTTTATGTAAGGAATCTTGACCTTGGCCACAATAAATCTTAGTGAACCAACATTAAGTATAGGTTAGTTCAAGAGAGTTAAATTAACATATTTATTATCAAAAAGGAATGATAAAGTTTTTAATGGCTCCATTATTTAACAAAACAAATACAATCTCCCTATGTTTTTCTCTCGTTATGATGGCATGTCTTTAAATCCCAGCAATTATATCAGAGCAATACTGTCAGGAGGGCTGTAGCTAAAGTCAAAATTTATATAAGGCTCATGAAGGCTGCTGTGACTGCCCTACAATAGAATCGGCATATGAAATATGTTGATTTTTGTGTAGTATCTGGAGGTATTCCCACATGCCAAAGCGGTCTCCAAGTCAGCCTAGGAAAATTAAAATAAAATAACAAAACAAAAACAAAAAAAATTGGGGCACCAAGTCGGCCCAGGAAGAAATGTCGTCCAAGCTCATGAAAGGGTGTGTCCCTTGGGTTAATTTACCCCCATTTGACTAGTATATATAAATGATGTGACTTCTCATTTTCTCCACCGGGCAAATGAGTTTCTTATTCATCTTTTTGAGGTCTCTTGTACAGCCGCATGTGGAGAAAAGTAGGATGAGTTGACTGTTTTGACTGAGCTGTTTCTCTCACTGTTTGACCCAAGTTGACTGAACTGTTTTGGGCCAAGTTTGACCACAGTTGACGGAGCTATAGGGGGGCTGCACATGCACAACAATTTGACTGCAGTTGATCGCAGGATTCACAGGGCCAAAGTTTGACCATAGGCTGATTGTTTCAGCAGCATTGACTTCTGCACATTTTGGCTGGTTTGACCAGCGTTGACTTGCTGCTACTTTGACCAGGTTTTGACTAGCATTTGATTTGTACTTGCACAGATTTCTAGACAAATTGTTGATTTGTAAACCGTGCTGAAAATTAATTTATCCTAAGAAAAATTGTTGGGTTTTCTCCCAAGGTTGGATTTCCCAAGGTAAAAATAGTCTCTATTGTGCATGGTTGTCTTTCTATGATCTTTACTATTTCCGCTGCAACTACTATTGATATTTTCTAAAGTGTAATTGCTTGATGATATCAGTGGCATAAGAATACTGTTTAAAAATTATTAGGTAGTAATTATCTGACAAAAAATAGTATTCTACTGTGCTCTTCTAGAAAAATCAACATGGTATCAGAGCTTTGTTGAAATCGCAGCAATTGAAATCAGCCTAAGAGACAAGTGTTCAGCATCTTCATTATTTTTTTGGATCTCTTGCCAAAATGGCACCAAGTCTCAGAGTTAAAGACAAGTTAGATGGTGCCATCAACTTCGAATCTTAGAATACCAGGATACTCCTTATCTTGGAAGAGAATGAGTTTCAGAATCACGTGGAGAAAGTCATTCCAGAGCCAGAGGGAGGAAAGGAGAAAGCCAAGTATAGGAAGAATGGAGCCAAGGCTAAGAGAATCTTGGAAGATTCTATAAAGGACCACTTGATTCCTCATATTGTTGCATTGAAGACTGCCAAGAAAGTATGTGATGCTCTGGTAGGATTGTTTGAAAGCAGCAACATTAACAGGAAGTTAACTTTGAGAAATCGTCTTTGTAATGTCATGATGACTAGACCAAGTTTTGTACTCTCTTATCTTAAGAGAGTTTCCCAAATCACAGATGAGCTTGTAGCCATTGGAGACACCATTGAAGATACAAATCTTGTCACAGTGAATCTAAATGGATTTCCTTCCTCATGGGAGCCATCTATTCAGGGAATCTGTGCATGAGAAAAACTACCCACATTTGATAAGTTACACATTGATTGTGTCCAAGAGGAGGCCAGATTGTTGTCCAAGAATGGCTTGCAGAATCTGTACGTTGAAGGAACACAAGCCCTTGCAGCTCATAGAAGGAAATGAAAAGGGAGAATGAACTTTGGAAAGTTTGATGAGAAGAATACAAGTAGAAGACTCATCCTTGTTCAGGATCAGAAAAAGGATGATATGTCAAAGGTCAAGTGCTTCATTTGTCATAATTTTGGAAACTATGCCACCCAGTGCGTTGAAAAGAAAAGGCGGGAAAAGTATCATGCATCAACAACCAATATTGATGATGATGAGCATCCACCTCAGAAGAAGTCAAAGGAATTCTTCCTTTAGGATCTACTAGCAGTCATGTTTGTGGAAATTTGTGCCTCTAGGCACATGACAGGATATCGAGTTTCTCTTACAGATTTCTCAGAGAGGGAGTTGACAATCCTCAGCAATTTCTTCCTTAGTCAAGAGATAATTATTTCATATTTTTCTTGATTATTATTATTTTATTTTTTTTGGTCAATCTCTTGTCCTTGTATTTTGCATGGTTATAATTTGTTCTTCCATTGCCTCCTAAGTGGAGTTTTGCAGAAAGGAAGAATTGTGGAGACTGCCAATGCAATGATTCATGCAGTAGATGGCAGCATCGAGAAGTAGAAAGCAAGGTTTGTGGCAAGAGGGTTCTTCCAGAAAGAGGGAGTTGACTATGAGGATATTTTTTCTCTAGTCGCCAGTTGGTTAGGTTTTTGTGTGGCCTATGAGCTCGAGCATAGACTCAACAAGAGTGATTGATGCTTGAGAGAGAGGATTGTAAAGATTGCTAGGTCATCCATGACCCTATGAGATGACTGGAAGAGATGCCAATTCCGAGGAAGAAGACAGTAAGAAAGATTGGAAGGAGCAGTCTTCCAAGAGGATGTCATGGGTTGAGATTGTCAAACTTGATGCTCAGAGACGGGAGGTATCTAGGAGCAGTATTCCTTCTATGAGGGGACCATGCCAAACAGCCAAGTATGCTTCAGTGACAGAGGGAGTAGTAGTGGCAAGAGGATTTGCCTCCATGACAGCAGGAAGCAACCAGGATTGCCACAAGAGGACCTGCTTCAATGTCAAAGGGAGCACCCAATCAAGGTGATCAAAAAGCAACTATGGTGATGGATCTAGTGAAGGACGCAGGTCAATTTATGGTTGAGCCAAGGCATGCAGCAAAATATGTGCTAAAGTACTAGCGTGGTATAGCTGGATATGATATACCTCAGGTGGTGAAGTGAGGTTGCAGAGATACACTGATTCAGATTGGGCCAAGAGTGCAAAGGACAAAAAAAGCACCTTAGGGTGCTACTTCAACTTGGATCACTATGATATCCTGGTCTAGCAGGAAGCAAACTTCTGTCACACTCAGTACAGAAGAGGCAGAGTATATTACAGCCAGTGTCACAAGTCATGAAGCAATGTGGCTTTGAAGGCTTCTTGTAGGACTATTTGATCTAATGTTGCGAACATCTCGATAACATCCCGATTTTATCTCGAAATCACGATTTTTTCGCCTAGCTGATGTTTGCCGATTTTTAAAGATATTTTTATGGTATCTTAATTTTGCCAATGTTTGTCGATTTTTACCGATATTTTCTTGATTTTTACAATTTTTTGGTTCTCCAGACCCTTGCCACTTTTATCCCGATGATGATGTTCGCAACATTGAATTTTGATCAGGTCATTTCATCTGAGGCATGGTGCAAAAAAAGGAGCAGTGAAACTGCAGTACATATCCATAGACAAGCAGATTATGCACATTCTCACCAAGCCTCTGTCTAGAGCGAAGTTTGTATACTTCAAAGACAAGCTTGGCGTGATGCAAAATGTCTCCCTCATTAAGTGTTGATGTCTTTGCAAGATTGGACAAACCATCTCTTGAGAAGCCAGAAGGACTTGGCTGGGTTATTTGACCAAGGGTGAATGGACAAGGGCAATTGCAGGATTGGGCAAATCTTCGCCTGAGAAGCCAGGATTTGGCTAGGTCATGTTGATTTGGCTAGAGGAGATAGATGAAATTCACCTAAGAAGCCATAAAGGATTTTGGTTCGGCAATGCTAATTTGGCCAGGAGTGAATGGTCCAAGGACAGATCCTCTCCTGAGAAGCCATGAAGGACTTTGGTTGGGTCATGTTGATTTGACCAGAGGGAATCGATATATTTACCTGAGGAGCCATAAAAGGCTTTGGCCTGACCATGCTGATTTGGACAAAGGATAAATGGACTAGAATACTCACAATGCCAACTCAAGCATGGAGTGATCTATAGACGTGCATGTTGGAAGTCACATTGTCTACTCCAAGATGAAGTGGTCTATAGACATGTATCAAAATAGCAAGCTCGGTAACTTTTCTTATGCAGGAGAAATTTCAGCTAAGGAGAAATCTGTTTCAACCAAGGAGAATACCTCCCTCACTTAAAGGGAGTGTTTATTTTTGCATAGCATCGGGAGGTATTCTCACATGCCAAAGAGGTCTCCAAGTCGGCCTAAGAAAATTAAAATAAAATATATATTTTTAGGGCACCAAGTCGGCCCAGCACATGAAAAGGTGTCCCTTAGGTTAATTCCCCCCGCCTCCCCCCATTAGACTAGTCTATACTATATATAGATGATGTGACTTCTCATTTTCTCCACTAATTGAGTTTCTTCTTTACCTTTTTGAGGCCTCTTGGACAGTCGCAAGTGTGGAGAAAAAAGGACGAGTTGACTATTTTAACCCAGCTATTTCTATCTCTGTTTGACTAAGTTTGACCCGAGTTGACTAAATTGTTTTGGGCCAAGTTTGACCAAAGTTGACCAAGCTGCAAGAGGGCCACATGTGCACAAGAATTTGACTGGAGTTGACCTCAGGAGTTGTAGGGCCAAAGTTTGACCATAGGCTGACTGTTTGACCAATTTTGACTTTTGAGCATTTTAGCTGGTTTGACCAGCATTGACTAGTTGACACTTTGACCAACTTTTGACTGGTATTTGGATTCGTACTTGTCACAAATTTCTAGACAAATTGTTGATTTGTAATCCTTGCTAAAGAATATTTTTTCCTACAAAAAGTTGTTGGGCTTTCTCCCAAGGTTGGGTATCCCAAGGTAAAATATTGTCTCTATTGTGCATGGCTATCTTTCTATGATCTTTACTATTTCCGCTACATTTAGTGTTGATATTTTCTAAAATTGAATTGCTCGATGATATTAGTGGCATAAGAACATTGTGTGATAAGCATTATGTAGTAATTAGCTAGCAGAAAATAGTATTCTATTGTGCTCTTGTAGAAAAATCAACACAATACATGTTATTTCACATATGCTCCTAGTTGTTGGAGGTTATTTCACCTGATATGGGAATTCAATTGCCAATATGTATGGGTCCTTCTCAATCTTTCATTGCATCATTTTTGTTTCGCATCTCTCTTGGATTTTGTTTCAAACTCTAGCAAAAAAAATTTAATCCTTCATTCCCAACCCGGGTAATTCATTTTGTTTCATGAAGCATTGTGCCTGTTTCACTGTGCCAGTTGAAGACATGAGGTAAGTGCATCATTGTGTGAATGCTTGTTCACTGGAATTCACTGCCATAAAGGCCTCCCTGTCAGCAATCATGGGGCAATCAAAGACATGGAGATCTTAGTTGAGTCTAGGCACAATGAGTCAGATAAAGCTAAGGACCACATTTATGTTGATGCTGCAAAGCACATTCTGGCTCTGCATGACCAGGAGATGGAATCTAGTGCTACTCTCATCGCATCGAGGACACAAGAATGAATTGGACATCCCCCTCTCTATTGTTCAAGCCCTATTTGATTGCTTGGAAAATCATGTAAACCTTCCTCCACTGTGTAACGAACAAAGTTTGTATACTCAGAGGAATGATCTAATACCAATGTAACGAACAAAGTTTGTATACTACAATAATCTTCAGAATACTTCGAAGATGAAGATATCCATTGTAGGACAAGTAATTGTATATTTAAAATTATATAAAAGAAATTGATGAGATATTTACAATGAGGGTGAAGGCATGCTTATATACCTAGGCAGGTACTATTTGTATTATTTAATATATATTTTATTCATAACATTGTCTTCCTCTTCAAAAAGCTTTGTCCTCAAAGCTTACTAATGAAAGGGCTTGATCTTCTCGTCTCCGAACTTTCATCTTCGTAGATACAAGACAATATGATCCTTTGAGCAGGGTTGTGGGGGAGCGGCTCCCCGCTCCCCCTCGAACCCGTTCTCAGAACGCGCTCCCTTCGGCGACAACCCTGAGAGCGAAATTTTCGTTCCCTAGCCTTTTTTACAAATCTTTTTTTGTAAAAACATTCCAAATGCAATTTTTTTCAAAGCAACAATAAATTTTGAGTAGGGCAGCCTAATGATCAAGCCTATGGCCCTAGTATCGATATGTGATTCATGGTAATGCTAAATTCTTAAAGTAAAAGTGACATTCTCCTTAATCTTCATTTTCATCCTTTTACTTAAATTTTTAACATTACCATGAAATGACTCGCGATGTTTGAGAGTGGTTCTTACTTCGTTGGATTTCATATGGAGAAACTAGAATTTTAGATCTCATTCAAAATCCAGCAGACTTATCAATTTTTCTGGATTTCAAGATTAGGGGGATTGTAATGTTTCCATTGGATTTTGTCATGTATTTGGGTATGGAACTCGTTTTTAATCAAGAGCACCAGTCCCTCTATGTACCTTGATGTTAGTGACATTGGTTGTCAAACTCCTCTATCGTGACCCTACTAAAAATGCACCCATCACTCAAACAAAATCTTGACTTGACATGCTATGTTTTTTCTATCTTATGTTAATGCTTAGAGGGTGATATTAATGACAAATATCCCTATACAGATCCAGAGGTAATGACAAAGATACCTTTGGATATTAATGCTTAGAGGGTGATATTAATGACAAAGATCCTGATTTTCCAACAAGACTCAAAAATTAGACATTTCTTGTGGCAGCAAGAGGCCCAAGCATTAGCAATAGATAATAGATTTACTTGTCTTTTCTAGTTTCTAGTAGTTTTTATAGCTGTTGATGCTTTCATATTTAAATATGATATTTTTTGTAAACAACATATGACCATTTAAGTTTGAAATTTGAAGTTGGTAATTATAATTCATTGGTAATGAATTAGAAACATGATGCTTCGTGAAAGTTGAAAGTTGTTTCATTTCATTTCATTTTATAACATTTCATTTCATGTTAGAATTTTTATATAATTTTGGTGATCAATGATGATAAATGTTATGTATTGAATTTTGAAAGCTTGAAACTTTAAGATTGATGAATCATGAGACTCGATATGTTGTATGTTACTAACCTGTGGACGTGGTTGATGAAGATTAGAACTTCTAGATGATTGATGTTATATGGTTCAATCTATGTTTTTATGCTTTTTATATCTAACTCATCATTCTACATGCTTTTGTTGACATGTATGCATCAAATATACAAAAAATATATTGTTAAAAAATTCGCTCTCGATTCGCTCCCGAACCGGAAGCTTTTGAAAATGCCACTCCCCGCTCTCGCTCCCCATTTTCGCTCCCGCTCCGAAGTAACCTTGCCTTTGCGTGATAAATAAAATTGTTGAACTGAGAAAGGAACTAACAATCCTAAATCAATCTTCTGAGGAACTTTGTAACTACTTGATAGCAAAGATAAATTGTTATCATTAGACTGGATTGTGTTGAAATCAATGTTTTAAGACTCCGACTCCGACTCCGACTCGGCCGAGCAATGACTCCGACTCCGACTCCGACTCGGTAATGACTCGGCCGACTCGTTTTCAATGACTCGGTCGTTGTAAAAAATACATTAAATATTTAGTTTTTTGATAAAAAAACATAATTTTGAAGATTTTAAACATAATTTTAAAGATTTTCATTCATGTTTCCAAACACACAACATTATAATATAGATGGAAGACAACATATGATCAAAGTAGGCTCATGAACCAATCCATTATATCAAAATGGTACCCAATGGCAATACATAGTCAACTGTCATACATGATGAAAGACTCAAAACAAAAAACACATAACCAAGGAGGCTAGAAATGGCCTCTACAAGACTACAAGTCTGCAACAAAAGTACTACTAGTACTGGCCATAGCTACTGCCAGAGGAGCCAAGATCATGTCGATCAATCTCTGGATCATCATCATCATCAGAGTCAGAGCCCCCTGCCCATGGCTCCTCCTCATCATCATCATCTCCAACTGCAACTGGAGATGTGGTACCAGTAGATGCACGCTGAGATAGAGTAGCTATGCGGCTGCGCTTCTGTCGTGGCTCAGGCTGAGAAGAGGAAGCTGGAGTCCTTGCCGGCTGTGAGACTGAAGCTGATGGATCTGCATTCAACTGAACATGTTGAACTGCAGCGTCCATTTCCAAATCGATATCTAAACCAAGATCCTCACCAGGATCAAACTCTGCTGGACAACTCTCCACTACCCAATCTGACGTTGGATCAATGTCTTCCAACACAATGGGATCTGAATCAGGTCTTTTGTTCAGCAAATGGTTTCGTCTAAGCCGAAGGTTGTACTGGACATAAACTAGATCATTTAACCGTTTTTGATCCAAACGGTTTCTCTTCTTTGTGTGAATCCTCTCAAAGACAGACCAATTTCGCTCACACCCAGTTGCACTGCAAGTTTGACTCAAAATACGAATTGCAAACCTTTGCAATTCAAGAACATGGCCACCAAAGGCCTCCCACCATTGTGCTGCAAAACACATTGGAGTGTAATGAGTTAGCTCAACAAAAATACAAATTATATTTAACTTTCAAATTATAAACGATTTAACAAACTTTAAAAAAAAAAGTAAAACTATTACGAATTTGAAAATTGAAATTTTTGTTTACCTGGCTCATCTGCTTCTCTTGCAATCTTTGCTAGGTTCTTCCCAAAGGTACCTGCTGCATTGCTGAAGGTTGTGACCTGTTTGTGTATCTCCAGCTGATCAGACTCCAATGGGATCATGCGATCAATGCAATCAATCAGTCCATCTCTGACCTCCCCCCTCAAAGCTCCTGACTCCTTAGCTTTATAATGATACCGTGGGTTCAAAAATACCCAGCTGCATGTATAGGGTGATGGAGTTGATTGTTCCATCTTTCATCAATGATTGCCCAAATGGGCCCATACTTTGCCACTCTATCCTTGTATA
>APFE031438562.1:74463-143901 GCA_000404065.3 Pinus taeda | reverse complement strand
AATAGCTTTTGGGAGGGGGATATGGACCCCAAATATGTTTTAGAAAATTTATAAACCACCTTGGAGTCCACCAAACCCTAAAACCCAACTGCAAACTCTTTGAAATCCGTTTTTTTGATGCGTTGTCCGTCCGGTTCGGGGTCTTCTTTGACTCGGCCGTTTTTTTGCGGGACCCGGTCGGGTCGGCCGAGTCATCAATGACCCGGCCGAGTCATTGCCTGACTCGGCCGGGTCATTGATGACTCGGCCGACCGAGCCGTTTCAGAGGCCGGGTCACAATCCTAGGCTCCAACCCAGATCGACCCGACCGGGTTGATGTTGACTCGGGCGAGTTTTAAAACATTGGTTGAAATCATTATCCTTGGGAACATAAGTATGTTGTTTTTGTTTTGCGTTATACAGATATTCAAACTGATTGAGTTGTCTACCCCTGTGATTCGAATGTCAACAAGGAATTCTTTTGGTTTGACTTCATCTTATCAAGTGTGTGGCAAAAATTTTATTTACTTCAGGCACTGAGGTTGTTGAGTTGGTTATAGAATCTTCACTTGGAATTTCCATCGCCTGAACTGCAACATCTGAATATGTTTTTCCTTGAATTGGTTTGTCATTTACTTGATTTGTGATATTGATTAGATCGATGATCGTATATTTTTCTTCAACTTGGACTAAAGACTTCGAAACTTCTTTTGTGATAAATTCTTCTAATTTGTTGTTCAACGATTTCTAAGCATTTTTAAGTTTCTTAATTTGAATGAGTAGACTTTGATTATGATTCTTAAGACGTAAGAGTTCCTCATTTTCTACGTCATCTTTATTTTGGCATTCAAGCTTCTCATCTTTTAAACACTTGATTTGTTCTAATAATTTTTTATTTAGGTTCTTTAATCGTAAATTTTCCTCTTCTTATTCTGATAGGTGCTTCTTGAGTTTTTTCTTGATGGCCTTAGCCTTCTTGATTTGTTCAAGTAGTTTCTCACTATGATCTCTGAGGGGCAAAATTTCCTTGTCTTTACGGGAGATGACTTCTTCAAGCTCTTTTTGCTTCTCTGATATTGTGTTTTGATTCTTTTGAGGTATCAATTTCGTAACATCTTTAAAGTCTTTTGATGAGGATATTATCGAATCTAACTTCATTGTCATGTCTCAAAATGTGATCATTTTTCCCTTACAAGAAAACATCAAAAAAAATTCTCTATGTTTAACATGAATGCAACCAATTCTTTAAACCAAGGTTGACCAAGAATTATGTCAACCTCTTTGTCATACATTTTTACAACACGAAATAGAGATAAGTACTCATAATGATCTATTGTTATTTGTAAATCATTAATTTCATATTTGTTTCCAGAAATATTTGTTGTTTCGCCTATATTGGCATTTGAAATTAATAGTCGATTTGCCAGATTAATATTTATGTAATTTTTGTTGTTTCTTGTACTAGTAGTGAGTCAGTGACATTAACTTTTTTCTCTTGGATAATCCTTCTTAATGTACTCAACTCATGATGTGTGGTTAAAATACCCCTATAGGAAATCCTTCCTTCCTCGGACTTCATTCTATTCTCTTTAATGATTGACTCCATTTGGATTGACCTTAGGGTTTTATGGTAACCCTTTCTAATCTTTGTCCTTCAAAATATTAATATTTAATCCTTAATAAGCCTTTCTTTCTGCAAGATAGTTTTATAAAACTTAACTTTTCTTCATATATAAAGATATACTTCCACCTTGTATTTTTCTGGCTTAAAAAAGATGTTTTCTGTGATTTATTTTAAGTCTTTAACTTCTTTTAACTCCTCTATAATAAAATCTATCCCTCTATATAAGCTTTTATTACTTTGACTTTGACTTTATGAATTTTTAATTTTATTTTTATTTTTATTTTTAATTTTATGAAATGTTTGATACTATTTCATAAATTTAAAACCTTAATATAACAATCTTAATATAACCTTTCTTAATGATATAACGTGGTCATACGATAGGACACGATTGGACCATACGACTTGAGTAATTAATTCAGCGTGAGACCAAATGGGCATGGCTATACAAATTGGATCAAGAGGTGGTTATAGTAATCAGTGGTTCCTAGCTATTGGTGCTAGTAGTAATCAACAGTTCCTAGCTATGGTTGTTAGTGGGCGTTGCTATTGCTCAGTGGTCCGGTTGTAGTTGATAGTGGTTATTCTTATTGCTCGTTGGTTGTTATTAGTCGTTGTTGTTGTGGTACGTGGCAACCGAAGGCGACTAAAGATGGCTATCAGTTGCAGTGGTGGCTTGGGAAAGCTTCTTTTGGCGGGGACGGTGGCTCTAATGTCGATCGTTGACGGTACAAGGGCATGGTCTATCAGCATTAAGGGAAGGCTTCAGACGGCAGATCGATCATCGATGACTTTGGTAGCGATGGGAGCTAGCAGGGTAGTTCAAGCTAGCTCTCGTCGCTACCAAAGTCCAGAGGCCTAGCGATAAATGGAGAATCTGCCAAACTATATAGCAAAATGCTTCACTAGAGACAAAAACAACGTCAACGAAGATTTAATGGCCAAAGGCTGGATCAAACTAGCTCTATGCAATAGTTGAGAATTCAAAGGATCGACGAGCTCTAATACAATAAAATAATACAAATAATGTAAACAATAATAATAATAAATAATGATTAATTAACTAGTAATTAGTTCATGAAGAGGTATGTCCCTAAGGACATGACCGTTGGTTACGAGGGACCTGCCTAGGTATATAAGTAGGCCCTCATCCTCATTGTAAATATCTCATCAATTTCTTTTATATAATATTCAATATACAATTACTTATCCTATAATGGATGTCTTTGACTTCAAAGTATTCTGAAGATTATTGCAATATAAGAACTTTGTTCATTACATTAGTATTAGATCATTTCTCTGAGTATACGTACTTTGTTCATTACATTGGTATCAGAGCATTCCTCTGAGTATACGAACTTTGTTCATTACACACTAGAAGTTGTCCTTGTTAAGCTTGGCCAATCAAGGGACAGTCACTTCTCAAGAGGAAGCTAACACCTGTGAAAATTCCTTAAACCCGGGAATTCCTACTGCAGCACTGACGATATTTCTCCTACTTGTTAGATTTACATAAACAAGTTATTTGCAGTTTCCTATAGCAAATATCAAAATACATACACTACAGCCTACACCAATTAAATTATATGCTGAAACAAGAATTTGAACAATAGAGAAAGATACACACAAGTGACACAGTTGTTTTTGGACAAACGTCCCCAGAAAAACCCAAGGCGGGAAAACCGGTGCAGCAGATCTAAGGGTTTTAACTTTTTATTATTATGCAGAACTATTCTAAATACAACTCTAGATGCCCTCCTGACAATCCAGTTACAGAGAAAATCACTTGGCAAGAAAGACCGGTGAGATTACCTCACTCAACACTGTTGATCCCGATTGATCCGACAACTGAACTACGAGTTCCCCGGCGACTTCTGCGTTGCCCCTTTGTGGGCCCTGCGTCAACCTCTAAGTCATTGTGTCAGCCCAACTGAGAATTGATCTGTGTTCAGGAGCCTTTTCTAACCCTCCCGGCTCAAAAACATCAGCTCCTTCAGCAAATTTGGACTTTTGCATTGGAAGCTGCTCTGCGTGAGCCCTTCCTGGCACTGTGTCGGCCTCTCTGCCCTCTGCGCTGCCTCCTCTGTGTGTCTTTTGCCTCTCTGCTGAGTATTCTTGGCTTCGGGGAAGATCCTCCAGCGAAAACTCTCTCTGCCCCTCTTTGCAACAGAGCACTCTCAAAATTCACCCGACAGTTGCTCTGCTCAGAAAATCGAACTTCTGAACTCTCTGTGTGTTTTTCCAAGTGACCCTCAAGCTTCCTTAAATAATCTCCTCGTTGACATTCAACGACCCAGATTAAAAGCTAGTCAATGGCTAAGATCATTTATGTTTGATCTTTGTCTTCTTTTAGAATTTACACCCACAGTTTATATTAATACCCTTTAATTATTTTATTTTCCTAAGTTTAGTCTTAGGGTCCCTTTAAAAATAATTAATTATTTTAATACCACTGTTTCTGGGTGGAATTTCCCAAAACACTTTCCGGGTTCTTTGGAATACATGTGCCCAAGCCTCCCTGCAAATTTAAGAATTAGAACACATCCGATGCTACCAAAAATCAACACCACCACCATCCAAGAGGTCGCAGTAACCACCTAATAAAGATTTCATTTTCACTTATTTATGCTATGTTTTTGAAATATTGCTATTAGGACAGTTTATTCAAATATATACCTGCAACTTTTGCGGCAGGAAGACATCAATATTGTTGTGTTTTTAGGTTTTTGATGAGCAAATATCCTGCACTCTCCAACTATGCTTCTATATGGATAAGGAATGTATCGACACTCTCTGTGTAAGGCTGTGCCACCGTAGCCATGTTTATTCATCCATATGATGACCCATTATTGTTAAAAAAACACTGGAACAGTTTTCACGGAATATTTAGAATGTATATAACGTGGATCCCTTTGGATACACCAAAATAAATGAAGCTTATCCATAACACTCTGCATCAACTTAAGAGATGTAGTTGAAGGAAGCATGTATTGAATACCCATGCTTCACATATTTGTTCATAGGATATGCAAACTGCTTCTGTCTTTTAACTGTTGTTGATTGCACTGCTTTTCTTCTATGATTATTGATGAAATCTTCCTCAATTCAAAATGAATTCCACCTTGAAAAGGAAATTTGCAATTGCAGGTAAAGATTTGAAGACACCGGAAATGAGTTTCCTACTCAAAAATCAACAGTACCTGCATAAATATCTTCACTTATATTAATGACACGAGATGCCTTGCTTATGCCTCCTCGTGTGATATGAAAAATCCTATCAAAGACATCTGGATGTCCATAATGCATACGGACCCTGAAATAACAGAAATTCACAGAAACCCAAAGCATAGAATTCCAGATCAGGCTTAATTATTCCCTCGGAGCAACATCTTTGAACTGTCAACGAAAATATAAGCACTACTGGAATATGGAAAAAAAAAAAAATCGCATAAAAAAATTTACTTTTACTTACTTGAGAGGATTTGCCAGGACACGTTGACCCAAAGTCACAAAACTTGTTTCCTGGTTAGACATGAACCAGGCTAAAGATGATACACTGCACATGTGTTTACCTAGTGTTAGACTGATCAGAAAATTTAAATTCCTTTGTTTTAAGCAAATAAAGAAAGCAAAAATATGTTATGAAGTAAATAATGAGATTAAAGATGCTAAAAATTAAACATACCTTCCAGTAAATACATGCTCACGAACACCAAGTATTGTTGGGGGGCGAAGCCCATGATCACCATGAAATTCTTCAAGAAGATTGCGCATTTTGAGAGCCTCCTCGAAATAGTTGTCCTGATATAAATATCATGACTTACGCAATAACTTAGTGTGAACAAAACCCATTAGAATAACTTCCTCACACTTGCATGCATAAAACCGATACTTATTTCAGAAACAGAAGAAATGCTCAATTTGGATTAGGTCAATTCATAGTAAGGACAAACATAAAAAGCTGCAATCCTATGTTCTCCTAAGATGTTAACTATTGGTAATCAGGGAAAATTTTAGGGATCCATACTTATCTTAAAAGGTAGAAACCTTGGTGAATCTTACCAATTCTTCAAATGCCAACCATAAAATGTTTGGTGATTAGGGTAAAATACTTTTGAGCAGTAAAATGTGGAGGAATAACATGAAAATTGGCAAACAATTCTTTGGAAAATCATCCCATGGGTGAAATTTAGCCCCTAAATATTCCCTGGTGGTAAAGGGATAGTGGTTTAGAAATTGTTACCTGAAATGCATTTCAGCCAGACACTTTTCCACATAAAGCCAAGCTTAAGATGGGGATACTGAGTTTTGAATTTATAATAGTCTTTAGACAAAGAACCATACCAGCACAATATGATATGCACATTAACACGTGTCCATCATCAACAGTTTAATACAGGAACCAAGTAAGAGTCAAACAACAAATAAATGCATTCAAAGTCTCTCTTTCATTTCCACAATGATGACACTATAACCGTTAACATAGCTGGTTTTTGAGATACCAATTCTATCTCTACTTGGCTGCTCACATCCTTTAGTTTAATATTTTTAGGACCGACTTGAGTCTCTGAATCAACTGTGACCCATCCCTGAGATGAAAATGTCCTATCCTTAATTATTTGTCTACATTAGAAATAGGTGAATGCCTTCCAAAACCTACATTTTATGATACCATTAATAAGGGGATCAGCATCTATGCACTTTTAGTCCAAAATACAGTTTGTCTAGAACAATTTGATTCTATTGCAAAACCAAATTCGGTATACTGACTTCCAGCTCTAGAAAAGCTCCAATTATGATCTCCCATCTTATCTAGTAAAAGCTCAGGACATGCTGCAAATAACACATGGCCTTTTCTAATCTAAGCTCCTTCCCATATTATTCATCAAGCATGGAATCATTTCCTTTTGAAATATGAAACAAAGTTATTCCATCTTTACACCTTGCATTTTGCATCGAAAAAATTGGAATGAGGAATCTATTCCATTCAACAAAGAAAGTCATCGTTCTGCCAAGCCTCTTTAATGGAACAGAAATTACACTAACACTCTACCTCAATGCCTTTGAGAAAGTATTAAGTACAAAAGTGTGCTTACTTGATTCATGTCAATTGTTTGAATAGCTTCTCCACGGGTGAAGATTATCGCGTGATTTTGATTTTCAGGCTTTCCTTCTCCAAGCTTTGGATCCCCCGGCAACTTGATTGAATAGATTTCCTGAATTACAACATTGGAAAAGCAATAGAAAGAACATAAGTACAAGCCACAACATATATTAGAGGCTACTAAATGAACTACCACTTTTCTTCCAGCAATTGTAATGTATTATTTTAACCATAACCACGGGCATTGTGGAATATAATACCTGTGACATACACGAGGACAACTCAAACTTGCATATTTTGTGATTTTGAAATGATCACCGTCATTAAGAAGTATGTGCATGAAAGAGCCTCGAGAAAATGTCACTTTAAGATGAGTCAATAATGGCAACCGAAATTTGATATTATAGGATAGACTACTTCTCTTAAAGGTAGTTATATGACAAGACACTCAAGCAAGTTATCAAGGGACAAAACAATTAGAAGAGAAGAAGAAAGCCAAGGAGAGTAGAGAAACAATCATAAGCCAGCAGACAATGAGAAACGATGGGGTGCAGAAACAAAAGATTGTAGAAGAACATGTCCAAGCATTAGAAGCTTTATTGGCAATTAAGCATGCCTATGCGACAGAGATCAAGGTAATAGTGAGGTCACTATTTCTTGCTCAGCAAGCCAGGAAAGAACCAACATCACCAAAAGGAGAGAATGCCATACTAACAGCTTCAATTCCAACCAGTGTAGATCTATCTTAACCATGAATCTATCAAGAGTTGAGAGAGATAAAATCTCTTGAGGTGCAAACCTTTCTTCAATTTTTGCAATCTAAAAGAGGTTTTCACCTCAAGAGATTTGATCCCTCGCGACACTTGATAAATCTGGGGTTTAGATGGATCTACAAAAGGCATTAAAAGATACAAAAGAAATTAATTTATTTCAATTTTTTTATGAATTAACGACAACAAATAATCAAGTTGCCTCAAATCCAAAAAGAATATGTTGATATATAAGAGATGTACAAGATGCCAAATGATCTATCAAATATTAAATATCAATACTGAACCCTAATTATTGTTAGATTAAAGCTCAAAATTGAATACACAATTACATCAAATATACAACAAGCATATTTCATAATCATAAGCCATCTACAATGACTAATCTAGCAACTAGATATCAATTATATCTGCCCCTTTACTAACAAGGTCATGGCTCATCCTCCAGTAGAAGGTCTTGTGGCCACACATCAATGAAAACTGGTAAGAGTCTCACTAAGAGTAGATGGTGTTGCCAATGCCTTTCACATTAACCTCCTCACTCCTAAACTCTCCCTTCCCCTTGAATGGTTGCATGTGATCCTCCCTTACCCCTACACTTGTTCCTCATGTAACCATTAAGGTGTCCCCTCCATAATAGGCCTCTTGGTCTCTTGATCTGCACCCTCCACTCACACATGGTGTCAATGTTATCATAGGAAATGGATCCACATGAATGGGTCTCTAAAGCTACTTTACCCACAACCAGATTTGAGTATTCATAACCATATCATTAAGGCATTGATACTCTTAATCTATATGAGAATCATAATAAATCCAATGAGTTTTGACAGTCATTATAAATGTTACAAATCAATCCCCTACAAATATGTAAAGGAGAATAGAAATCAATCCTTGCTCCGCAAAAAAGAACTTTGATGGCTACGAAAACTATTGTTTGGACCTTCTAAGATTGTTGGTAGATAGTGATAATCTTGTTTGTTCTTAATCACCAACTGTTGTGGAGAAAAACAACCTAAAAATCAAATTTCAGGCTTATAGAGGTGGTTTTTCATCAACATGGTAATTTTTCCCATTATGGAAAAAAAAAAAAAAAAATTTGAAAATTTCATGATTATTTCTTAACATACGATGTCTCAATTCTTCCAAAATACATGATTTTAACAATATAGCATTTCAGCTTAAAAATTGTGCAAATCACAATGTTTGTGACATTGTTTTATACACCTCAAGCTTCTTGCATCCTTACTATACACAACCCTTGACAAAATAATGAACCTAGATACAAAATTTTCTAAACAATTAAGTTCAAGTTTGGCGAAAAATAAATCAAACTTTCCACCAGCTCACCTACAAAGTCGTCTACTTCTTCAGATCATCTTTTGTGATAGCTTCAACCTTCATTCAACTACGGTCATTGATTGATTATATTGTACCTTTATGAATGTCTTAAGAAACACTAGCATACACTTTCTTATGATGAAAATGCCCACCTCCATCATACTTCAAATCCAAGGCAATAAACGCATAAACCCAAATCTATCATTGAAATGACTTTTCTAGATTTTGTTTAGCTTTAATAATTACACTTATACCAATCCCTATAATTATGAGCTCATCTCTATAAACAACAAGGACAAAATTATTTTTTTCTCCGAGAGGAGGGAATTTTTAGCATGGCATTCTGCACTAGGGTTTTGTTTGAAGAATGGGTTTGTGAGGATCTAGCTAATGTCGCTTGGGGCCTTGAGGATGTACAGAGTGGCAAGTGCCTATCACTTTTCTTTAATAGTTGGTATGGGAGCAGTGGGCTTCGATGTTATCGTTATTTTTCTCATTGGTAGTGCGAGGAGTTTTCAAGAGTGGTTTTGTGGATGCCTTCTCAAAGTTCTGGCTTTTCTTTGGAGTTCTTAGTCAGAGATGTGGTGGTTTTTCGTGTCTATGTGGGCGTACCCTTCATAGCACACTCCACTTTGTTGCCCTCTCTTGGCTGTGTGGAGGGGGATTTTCAGATCTGGTGTGGATGATATTTTATTGGATCTACCCAAGAAGACCTCCTTTCTTTTGTGCTTTTTGTTTTGCTTGACCCCTTGCATGCTTTTGGGCCAATTTTTGTAGCTCTAGTCCCCTCTCCTTGGTTATTATGGTTTGCATGTTTAGATCCTTGAGTTTTCACCTTCCGATGTCCACAGATCAAAGTGGATCTTAGTGAAAAATCCCCTTTTTCCTCTCCATCAAGGCTAGTGGGAGGGTTAGTGTTGATTTCTGGTAGCGTCAAATGTGATCTAAGCCTCAAAATTTGCAAGGAGGCTAGAACACATGTATTCCAGAAAACCCAGGAATGGTTTTGGGAAATTCCACATGGAGACAGTTTTATTAAAATAATCAATTATTTTTAATGGATGTCTAAGTCTAAACTTAGGAAATTAAAATAATTAAAGGGTATTAATTAAATTGGATGTGAAACTTCTAAAAGAAGACAAGGATCAACTTTGATCTGAGTCACTAATTAGAATCTAATCTGGGTCATTGATTGATCAACTAGAGGATTATAAGAAGGACTTTGATGGGTATTTGGAAAAGACGCCAAGTAGATACTCAGTGGCCAAAGTAGACGATTTTTTGACAGATTGAAGTTTGGCAAGAGGAAATTGAATCAAAGGGCGAGTTACAGGTGAGAGGGAGAGGGTATCAGCAAATAGTCGAGAGTGTAGGAAACAGCATGAAGAGGCAGTGCAGAAGAGGGACGCAGATCACCCACGCAGGGGCAGTGATGCAGGGACAACGCAGTCACTGCGCAGAGGGTGACGCAGTGTGGCTAGCGTAAGGGCACCAGGTCCTCTCAGGTGTCAAAAATTCACTGTAGAGTGGAGAAATTTGTTTGTAAAATTTCTCTTAGTGATTCTTCTTCTATTTTTCTATTCGTAGATTGTACGTGAGATTTTGCTGAAGAATAATAAAAGAAACCCTCATATGTTGCACCGGTTTTCCCACATTGGTTTTTTCCCGGGACAATTGTCTGAAAACAATTGCTTTAATGTGTTATTGTTGAGCTAGTATTTTCCTTACACTTATTTTCCGCAGTGATTAATTTGTGAAGATTGCAGTGTATGTATTTCGATATTTGCCGTAGACAACTGCAAATAATTTGTTTTAGTAAATTAACAAATAGAAAAAATATTATCAGTTGCTGCAGTAGGATTTGGAATTTCCAGATTTTCACAGTTAGAAGATTCAGAATAGGTGGAGGGTTTCAAATTTTTTATGAAGTCTCTTAGTGGGAAGTTGTTCCATATTTGGGTTTCTAGATATGAATTTGTGGTGGATCGAAAGCAAATTATAGAGAATCAGTTGGGATTTCCTATAGCCATGCAATGTCTTCTTGTTAGTTTTTGTAGCATCGAATGTGTTCTAGCCATGAAATTTGGCGGAGAGGCTAGAATACATGAGATATCCAAAACCCAGAAACTGTTTCTGCAAATTCCGCCTAGAAATGACTTACTTAAATTATTAACCAGTTTTTAAATATTTCCCAAGTCTAAACTTAGGGAATATTGTTAATTAATCAATATTAATTAAGTCAAGGCAAGAATCATCTAGAAACTCACAGGGATCGATCTAGAGATGATCCTAGCCATCGAGTATGTTTTAATCTTGTTGGTGCTCCAGCAGAGGATTATAAGAGGAGCTCGATGTGGTGACGAAGAATATACTTGAGAGGTTTGATTTCTAAGAAGATCGATTTCCAGAGTAGCAACAGTCAGTTGGCGAAGAGAGAGCTAGAGATCGAAGCAGTGTGAAAGGGGCAGAGACAGTTAATCTGAAGCAAATATTTCCAGATCTGGAGTGGCAACAGCAAGAGGGCTGAGTTATCCTAGAGAGGCAGCGCAAAGGCTCTACACAGTAGCTTCAGCAAGCAAATCGATTTGCTAGTGAGAAAAATCATTCTCAGTTCCATAGGTCGGGCAGAGATTCCAAAAGGTCAGAAATATGATTTCCTTAGCAATTGGAGGCAAAACGACTTCATCAATGGCAGTTTCGAGCCACACGTGTGGCAGATAGCGCAGAGGCAATGCAGAACAGGCTCACATTGGGGTTTGGAGGCCAAGTTTACTAAAGGCAAGTCGTGCCAGAGTTTGCTTGTGGGAGAAGGGAAATTCCCTTCATTATTTTGCCCAGATATTCTTGTTGTGGATTGCCAGTTTCAGGCATCCAGATTGTACTAAGATTGTTCACTACTGCATAATATTAAAACCCTCATCTGCTGCACCAATTTTCCCAAGCTAGGTTTTTCCGAGGACATTTATCCAAAAATAATTGTGTTATTTTTATGTGTGCTAGCATTTCTTCCAGCATTTATCCTTCCTCAGTTTTATTTGTTGAGATTGCAGTGTGATTTATTCAATATTTGCCATAGCCAACAACAAATAAATTGTTAAATTAAATTAACAATTAGGAAAATAATTTCCAGTTGCTGCAATAGGATTCCGTTTTAGGAATTCTCACATGGTATCAGAGCGCAGTTGATCAACTGGAGAGCTCAGAGACGAAGAGAGAAGGAATTTCACTACTCATTGTGGGCAGTAGGCCAAAATTCCCAAAGATAGTGCAGTCATTCTACCAAGAGGCCGAATTACTTGTGGAGGTTCGATTTTTCTGAGTGGGGCAAAAAAATTCGATCTTTCCAGATCAAGTGATTCCAAAGGCAGAGGGAGTAGCTCAAGTTTTTTCGTTGAGCAGATCTCTAGCTAGACACGGAAGTTTTGCAGTAGTACACTAGAGTAGAGCTAACATTAGGTGGAAGGAAGAAGAGCACACATTGAGGGAAAATTTTCCTTAGGGAACTTCTAGTCTCAAGAAGTTCGATTTTTCCTTGCAGATTAGCAGTCGTTGTGAGCAAATCTTCTCACTACAGAAAGGAGTGCAAAAAGCATAGCAGCAGCTGAGCAGAAGGGAAGAGGAAGTTTTTGACAGTTCATTGAGATGGCCACTGTTGGGCTTCGTGATCAAGATAGGTTGGATGGAGCTTCCAACTACGTCATCTAGAAGGCAAGGATGTCTTTTCTTCTAGATGAATATGGTCTGAAAGCCTATATTGATGCAGTGGTAGTAGCGCCCTAGGATGCAGATCAGCAGAAAGAGTACAAGAAGGAGATGGCACGGGCAAAACGGTTGATCCTAGATGGAGTCCGGAATCATGTCGTTTCACATGTAGCTGGCAAAGATACTGCCAAGCAGATGTGGGATGCTCTCACCATGTTGTATCAAGGTACTTCTGAGCAACGAAAGATGTACCTCGAGGAGAAGTTGAGGCTCATTCAGATGCAGAAGGGGGAAGGCATAGATCCCTTCCTCACCAAGTTTCAAGAGGTCTAGGACCAGTTTTCAGCAGTTGGAGCAGTGCCTCAACCCACATAGCTAGTGCAATTGGCACTCATCATTGTCTCAAAGGAGTAGCAATTATTCTCCCAAAGTATCCTAGACAAATATACCTTGCCAAGGTGGGACAAGATGTGGGCCCATTTGCAGCAAGACGAGTTGAGACAAGCTCTATTGAAGAGCTCCATCAGTGGTAGCAGCAGCGGATCGAAGCAGGTGAAGGAAGAGGAGAATGCAACCCTCGCATCTAAGGGTCCCAGCCAGGGACAAGGGAAGCAGAGGAAGAAGAAGAAGGACTTGTCGAAAGTCAAGTGCTTTAGATGTGGTGAGCTTGGTCACTACAGTACCTAGTGTCCTCTCAGGAAGAAGGACAAGCAAGAGAAGCAGGACCAACAGGCAACTTCAGCAGAGATCAACAGGCTTTCCTCCAAACTGGAGGAAGACTTCGCCATGTTTATTGATATACCTTCAGGAGTGAGGTGGGGTGACTAGGTGTTGTAGCCCCAGCGCTACGGTTGGAAAGGGTCCTCAAGGGATCCACCTCATGGATCAATACCTTGCTACAGGGGCCCACAATATTCAATAGCAAGATGGATCAGTGGCAGTAGATGCAATCAGATACCAGAGTGAAAATTGCAGACTAGTAGCAGTTAGTTGTTGGGGAGCACAGTGCAGAGTTGGCAGCAGTGCAATTGGCACAATCCAAAGTCAGCAGCAGCGCAAACTCTTCCGTGACAGTGCAAATACCAACAGCAGTCAGAGACTTGGTTGACAGATGCATTATATTGATCACAGTTGATTCATTATTTTGGATGCTTTTTAGTTGCAATAGAAACAAATGAGAGGGAGTTGCAGTGTAGATGCAGTGTTGCTAGCAGTTTAGCAAGGCCAGCAGCAGCATAGATGCAGCATATATCAGAGTTGCGTAGTGGGTGGTGGGCAATATGGCCACACATCAGCAGCGTGACGGAGATGATGCAGAGACAGGGTGTTGCTATAGGGTGTGCAGTAGCACTAGAACACATTCCTCGCTAGGAGGGAGTGTTAGTTTTTATAGCATCGGATGTGTTCTAGCCACGAAATTTGGTGGAGAGGCTAGAACACATGAGAGCTCCAAAACCCAAAAATCATTTTTGGAAATTTCGCCTACAAATGACTTAATTAGATTATTAACCAGTTTTTAAATATTTTCTAATTCTAAACTTAGGGAATATGGGTAATTAATCAATATTAACTAAGTCAAGGTGAGAATCATCTAGAAACTCACATAGATCGATCTAGAGATGATCCTAACCATCGATTACATTTTAATATCATCGTTGGTGCTCCAACAAAGGATTATAAGAAGAGGTCGATGTGGTGATGGAGAATATACTTGAGAGGTTCAATTTCTGAGAAAATCAATTTCCAGAGTAGCCGCAGTCAGTTGTCGTAGAGAGAGCTAGAGATCAAAGTAGTGTGAGGTGCAGAGACTGTGAGTTTGGAGGAAAGATTTCTAGACCTAAAGAGGCAGCAGCAAGAGAGCTGAGTTATCCCAAAGAGGCAGCGCAGAGGCTTTGTGCACTAGCTTCAGCAAGCAGATTGATTTGCTAGTAATAAAAATCATTCTCAGTTCCAGAGGTTGGGGAGAGGTTCCAGAAGGCCAAAGAGACGATTTCCTCAGTAGCAAGAGGCAGAACGACTTCATCAGTGGTAGTTTCGAGCCACACGTGTGGTAGACAGCGCAAAGGCAGCACAAGAGAGGCTCACGCTGGGGTTTGGAGGCCGAGTTTACTAAAGGCAAGTCGTGCCAGAGTTTACCTATGTGAGAAGGGAAATTCCCTTCAGTATTTTGCCTAGATTTTCTTGCTATGGATTGTTAGTTTCAGGCATCCAGATTATACTCAGATTTTTCACCGTTGCATAATATTATAACTCTCATCTGCTACACTGGTTTTCCCAAGTTGGGTTTTTCGGGTACATTTGTCCAAAAATAATTGTGTTATTTTTATGTGTGTGCTAGCATTTCTTCCTGCGTTTATTCTTCCGCAATTTTATTCGTGTAGATTGCAGTGTGGTTTATTTAGTATTTTTAAATTGTTAAATTAAATTAACAATTAGGAAAATAATTTCCAATTGCTGCAATAGGATTCTGTTTTAGGAATTCTCACACTTCTTTGCAACGGGAAGCAGTTACATGATTTGTCTTAGTTGCAGGACTATGGCATCTGAAGAAACTCCACCATCGTCTTGCTTTTGACATTTTGTGGGGTTGCTTCAAGATCCAAGAACCCAAAAAGTTTAGTATCTTACTAGGAAGCGACGCGAGGTAAGGGGCCCAAAAAATAGACCAACCACTAATACAATCCAGGACCATATATTGTCGAACAATTGTAACAAATGCTTGCTTTTGAGGTAAACTTAAAAGAGGTAAATCACATTTTTTTTTGTTCTTCAATCCTTGGTTGTAATCCGTAGATTTAATGGGTTCTAGCCTAGATCTAAAGCTTTGTATCAATGAGTATTCTCGACATGGACCAAAAATTGTAATATATATTATATACTTGTGTTTAAAGGGTTTCTTCATTGTTTAGTTTGATACCCAAGAAGATCAAGAGAAAGTATTGAAAGAAGGGCCTTGGTTCTAAGTAAGAGCAGGACTCTTCATCACCCCTTGGTTCCCAGAATTTGATTCTTCAACAATGGTGGTATCAAAGATTGGCAGTATGGGTGAGGCTACCAAACCTTCCTCTTCCCTTCTGGCATCATGCGATACTAAAGGATATTGGGAATGCTTTGGCATCATTTCAAAAAAAGGATGTTAAAAGAATGGAGAAAGCATTATTCACATTTGCTCGAATCTGTGTAGAAATAGATCTAAGCAAAGGTCTACTCGCCCGTATTTTATCAAAACATAAATCTATTCAATGGGCCCAAACTTTGTACTATGAAAATACAACATTAAACTGCCGCACATATTACCAAACAAGACATTTGCAGGATACATGTCCACATGCAATAAAAACCCTAAAACAAAAGGCTAGCAGCCTTTTGATCCCTTTTTTTCCAGAGGATGAAGACGGGGAAATCAAAGAGAACGCATCAAAACAAGATGGTATTGGTATCCAAGTTCAAGATGGACGTGCATCCCACATGCATAATGGTACAGAAGCAGAAGCAATTTATGAATCAGAACAACCTAGAATTGTGGCACACAAAGAGGATGTGATGGTAGGCACAAGGAGAGTCCGTGTTTTAGAAAGTTAAGAATTAGAAAAAGAATCCTTACTGGTGGTGACTGTGAGTGAACTAGCAACGGTACCTGTTGACCCCCCTTTAGGGGATGGTAGAAGGTCCAAAGAAAGAAGGGAAAGAAAGAGAAGTTAAGTGATTTTTATAACACTTAACTTCTCATGTGTACTTTATTATTTGTATGTTTTTTTCTGTTCTTCAGCCGAGAGGATGCTCAAACTGAATGTTCTTAGCATCTGCAAAATGTAATTTTGTTCCTTTGATAGAAGTTGCAAAAAAATTAAGGTTTTTCCAAGGAAAAAAAACAAAAAAGATAATGATATGCATACCACTTTTCTTAAAGTGCAAAATAGGATCTTAAACACTCCTATGAAAGCCACTTACTCTCAAATGCTCACCAATCTTCAAGGACCATGCCATGTGTGCCTAGTTCAAGCCATAAAGTGTTGCAAAAATAAATTGGACAGAGTATCTAATGGACAATCAATATTGTGGAGTTCTTGCTACCCATGTTCTTTGTTGTTCCATCAGCATGTTTCATTAAAAAAACATCTTAACTAACAAGCATCCTCTTATCACAATTTAAAAGCTTCTCATGACTTGTTATAGCTAATAAAAGTGTGCATCCTATCTTTGCCATCCAGCTTGCAATATTTTTAGGAAGATGCCAAGGATTTGCATCCAAAATTTCGCAAATGATGGATATCATGTTCCTTACATGACCACGCTTGTTCCAGAAACTTTCCTTCAAATGTTCTAGTTGGCATTCTATTCAACATATACAATGTTGCATTGACAGCTTGTGCCCAAAAGTTGTTGGGAAATATCCACCCTTCAACATGCACCTAACTCAATACAATTACTCTCTCTCTCTCTCTCTCTCTCTCTCTCTCTCTCTCTGTGTGTGTTCCAAAATCCATTCTAGATACTGTACTTGGGATGTAATGGTCAGAATATTGCAAGTAAATTTTTGTGTGTGCCAATCTATTTCTACCATTCATATGCTATTCAGATTCACACCTGAGAAAGGAACACCAATCTTAAGTAAACAGTACCCTCTGTCAGATGGTACTTAAATCCCCAAACAATTTCAACATGTATTTTTTAAAAGTTATCAGAAGAATTACTGATTACGTGAAGCTTATGAACATTTTATTTACCAAGACAAAACCCATTTATTATTTCCCTACCTTAGTTGAGTAGGCATTTGGTGTTTTCCAAATCATCTACAATTTGCTTTTACATAAAAATACCAACTAGTAATCCAGTTTACCTGGTCATTTCCATCTGCATCAGCTTTGACAAGTTTTGAATAGAACTCCTTACAAGTTTTCCCATCTTTAAGAGTCTCCACAATGTCAATGTAAGCCACCCTAAGCGCTTCATTTCTGATAGAGAACAACCCTAATTATAAGCTCAAATTTCAAACCAGCAGGATCAAAGAATTCAAAACAAAAAACAGCAAAGCATAGTATTTCTTCCTTTTCGAAATTACCTTTGCATTAGAAGGGCAATATCAGCAGCTTCTGCTGCTCGTTTTTGCTTCTGTTGTCCATAAATTTGACATGTCACAACATAGGTAAATTTCAGATCTGCTTGAGCTCGCAATTCACGAGATAGCTCATATCCATGTGTATTTGTCAAATCAACTCCAGAAATACCAGCCTCGATGTCTGAAAACATCAATATTAGAAAATGAAAAGATGAAAATGGAAAAATATATCATATAATCAAAAATTTGCAAGACATTTCAAGAATCAAAATAAAGACATTACCCCCAAGGACTTGCTTCTCCACATAGCTTTGTAGCATAAGAGCTTTTCTGTAGTACATCATACCTCGAACTGCAAATTTAGAACTTATTCAATCACAAAAACCTCATAGATGACAAAAAGTTACCAGAAAGGAAATTCCACTGGGAAATTGTCTTTCCTGCATTGCCTGATCATGACAAATTGTTCAATCTTCTCATCAATTAACATACCAGTTCTTGCTAGTGTTTGGCCACGATATGAAGCCCATAAGCGCAACTCCAAGAGATCACTGGAATTGTCCTGAAGCTCTGAATCCAGTGTAGTTTCATCTCGACCAATACGTTCTAGAAAATTTTTCCATTCATCTGAAAGTTGATGTACTTGACATGTAAGGCAAAAAGTAAAATTTACACCATTAACTGGCTTAGAAAACGGACATCCAACAATAGGAGGGACATTAGATGGAAAATCTCAACGAACACCTCATTTATGTTTTGTTGCTTACCCAGCTAAACATATTGCCTTTTTCAATAGCAAATGGAGCCAATTCTATACCTACACATTTTGTTGCTTGCCCAACTAAACAGATTTCCTTTTTCAATAGTAAATGTTAACCAACTCTACACCAACAAACACAAGTACTCTTAATTCACAGGGAAAACCAAAATGCATTTACTTATAAGACCGTCTACCTTAATTTCTCAAATAAATTTTATATCAATTTAGAGAATAAAATCTTTTTTCATGTTCAAAAATTCCTGTTCAGCCAAAGATGATAAGAAAATATATCATTTCATGAAGGGGAAAAGAAAAAGATGAAAAAACAATCATCTGGAATTTGTAGGCTTTCTGAACATGGAAACCATGTTCTCAAATACAAACACCGTTGAAATAAAAATACACACATTACCATAATAGCAAATAATCAGGGAAAATTATGAATAACTACTTTCCCTTTCCATTATGCCAGAAATACAGATTGTTTCTTAAAAACTTGTATGCCATATGAAAATTAACTGTATCCAACGATACCATATTTCAGGATTCTGTAACAGAGAGCGATGGATATGAAGTGCCACGCGATGGTTCTGAAGCACTGTCCAATGGGATTAATCAATGGAGCTTTGGGCTCGCACTTAAGAATTATTGTGGCGAATGTGAATTTGCAAGGTTTTCGCTCAAGTTTTCCTTTACACTATCTGCTATCTAATTTCAGAGCTCAGCCTCGCAGTTTGTGACCTTCTTAAGAAACGAATTTGAAAATTTATAATGGCTCTGTAACGGAGAGCAACCGCTCTGTAACTCTGAAGTGCCACGTGACGGCTCTGAAGATCTGCGACAACAATTCTATAATTTGTCACGTGGCAGCTCTTTCTGCGCATCTGTAATGCGTGCCAAAGGAAAATTACAGCAAAAACTCATTTTTCCTATTGGTAAACTTGTCATTGATGTCAATATGATGATGAACCCTTGGTGCATTGTTGAAGAAAACCCTACGTAAAAACCATAGCCCTAAAGTGTAAACCATAGATGCTTAATTTACATGATGAAACCTTAACTCTATATGATGTCCTAGGCTTATTGAAAATACCATAACCCTAACAAATGACAAAAGATATTTTACCTTGAAAACCCTAGCATGGAGGAAACCTTAACATGGTTAAAGATAATCTAGCCCTAATGTGTTGAAGCATGCCCTATGTATTAATGAAGTTTGATTGACAGACTCTAAAACTGTTGAAAAATGTCTTGGCATTGATATGGAAGCAACCCTAGATGTATGAAGATATCTATGAAGAGACCCTAGCATGGTTCATTCATATAAGGAAACCCTAAAGATGCCCATGTGAACTAATGAATAAAATTCCCTAATAAGGAGCCCTAACGTTTTCCCAAGCTTGTCAAAATAATGAAAAACCCTAAGCCACCTGATGCCCTAATTCTATAAAAGAAATTCTTAAATAGGGATGTTATGAAAAGCATGTATTTCGATCTGGTCTTTCCTTTGAAGTGACCTTTAGACCCAGAATTATTTCTCCTTTTGGCTTGAGAGGAGAAAGTAGCGGGGTTGCCTTTGCTTGAAGGCATTTCCTGCTCCACCATCCTTGTCTCTTCTTGATTGCATATTGCCTTCGATTCCTCAAATCCTGGAATTCGATCGTTGTTGAGAAGAGTGGTTCTAAATACATACCATTCGGATGGGAGCCCTCCAAGAGTAGTGATAGTTAGTTCCCTGTCAGCAATGACTTCTCCAATCAATAGGAGATCATTCTTGATCTTAGTGATCCTTAAGAAGTAGGATTGAATATCCTCATCCTTGCCCTTCTTAATATCCTACAGCTTATTTTTGAGGAACAAAACTTGATTTGCATCACTAACTTTAAACAAGCTTACCAGTTTATCGTAAATCTCCTTGGAGGTGTTCAACTCGGAAACGTAGGCCACCAGACGCTTGTCAATAGAGTCTCGAATGATCTTTGATGCAGGAGCATGAGGCTTGAAGACAAAAGGCTTCGAATTTATTCCAAAAATACAAAAAAGGTTTACAAGGAAAGGAGTGGGATCCTTTAGCTGTCAATTTACAAGTTTTCTAGATAGGATTTGAGCTAGGATTTAGGGATTGAGTGATTTTATAATTAATTCAAGTTTTTAGATTCAGTTAAGATTCTTAAGGAGAATATCAATCAAATTTGGTATTTTCTAAGATTAGATAGATTCGATCCTTTGATTAAGGATCTGATTGTTAGAATGAAATGGTATTTATGTAAGTTCTGAATGATTGTAAAGGGATTTTCACTGGTTTAGCTTGATTTGGCCGTATAAGATCAAGTTACAGAAATTGTATCTCTGTGTAATTTTGTGTATAATTGGTCAATCCCAGAGGCGTTGCATCCCTCCAAAATATCTCTGAGTTTTGCTGATTTACAGTTTGGCTTTTGAATTAGAGTGGGTAAAGTCTGTATTATATGATAAATCTTGTGTTTTCGTGTTTTGAGATAACTTGGTTATGTTCTAAAAACATTGGAGAATAAGGGTTGACACAGGTCAAATGTAGCGGAAGTGTTAAGTTTGACAGAACAGAGAACCAAAAACCCTGACAAAATTGTGTTAACCCAAAGGAATCTCGAACCGTCTGATCTACAGATCCAATAGATCTAACGGTCATCGCGCGCCAATAAGCTTATGCGATAGTCAAGGAAGAAAGGTGGTTTTATCAACGAAGTTGTTTATCGGGTGAAGAGAGCGGTAAGCGGTCTTTTTGAAATTCCAAGCAATTCCATTTATTGACCGAGATACGTAGCACTCGAGTGGAGAGAGAAAACCACTTTATCGGGTGGGTAAACATTGTGAAAGATTCCCATCCGATATCGTTGTCAACCGTTGATCAAATGTGCTTTGATCAACGGTGGAGGATCATCGATTTGTTTTGTTAATCGGGGGAAACCAACAACCGTCAGATTGAAAGGTAAGATCAACGGCGGAGAATTAACGCGATAACATTTGTGGGAAAGGAGGACGTGATAAGGAATTAAACTCCTTTTTAATTTCATGGAAATTAAAAGCTTATCATATTTCGGTTAAAATAAAAACAGTTCTGCTAATTTAGGAGAATAAGCAAGTTTGGAGGTAGATGACTGATACTCCAACGGAAAACCAAGAAGAAGTTCCACCTGAACTTGCAGAAATCGTGACTGGATTTGAACGATTGTCCATTAGACCTGCACCCAGGCCACCAATCTTCTTCGCTTTGACTTCACCCTTAGAGTACTTGTTCCTTGTAGCAGCCAGTGCATTTGATGGAGGCTCCATAATTCTGCCTCTCACATAGTCCAACACTTCCTGCTCTTCCAATGTCAGATCAAGAGACATCTTCCATCCGTGATAGTCAGACTTTTCACAGAGCTTGTCTTCCGCAGGGAAGTGTGATGAGGAACCCATGAAGCCTTTTGACTTTTACCAACTACCTTCGGTGATTGCTCTTGCTCTTGCTTGGGCTTTGTCTTCACCTCAGCTCCGATACCATGTTAAATTATGGTATGTTCTATGCTTAAGAGCAGTTTACTTCAATTCTTCTTATTAGCCCAATGTCAATTTCCAGTATAGCAATCACATTAACATGAAAGTAGAATGTTGATAGAACATAAATGAAAACAACAGAAGATAAACCAAGACAAGGGACACAAAATGTGGTGCTAGCCAAGGACAAACCCCAATGCGAGGAAACCCTTTGATCAATTCTTCTATATTCTTCAATAATTCAGCAGAGAGAGAGAGATAGTACAATATCACAAATCTGTGATTTACAACAACGGTAATGAAACCCTTGAACAACAATAGCAAGAGTGATCAATCAGCGCCAAAAATGTCCTCAAGACAACCTAGGAGAACTCAGTCTCCAACAGCGGCCCAAAATAGTCAATGCTACAGCATACTGCAACCAGCCCTAACCAATCAACGTTGTCATAAATGTGCCCTCCAAAAAGTCAACGTAGACGTGTCCAACACTTTGGCTAGCCTAGGAGCGGTTGCCCGCACAAATCCACAGTGAACGTTGCCTATACGCTAGTCAACGCAATCCTTAACCACTTATTGCACCTTCCTGCGTCCTTGCTACCCTAACTACGTCCTCTCACAATGATGCCCTAATTGCATCTTCTTTTCCAATGTGAGAGTTGTGTCCTCCTTCCTTCGTATACCCAAGAGACAAGGAGAGAGGAGATGTGTGGATGAGATGAGAGAACTAATGCCTCAAGGTTTCTTCTATTTATATGCCATGTTGGGGTTTAACTGGGGGTATCCAACACAACTTTACTTGCTAGCCGACCTTGACAAATTGTCAAGAAATACAAATAAATTCATATCTCCATGAATACATGTCGGAATCAGATGATCATTAGATCAATCCTACACCTCTCGACAAGAGGAATCCAAGAAAAATATCAGCTGCCATAAATAAGAGGACCCACATGGAGTTTGGTCCTAGTTTCCAATTTTAACACTAATGCTTGGGCCTCTTGCCACCAAGAGAAATCTCTAATTTTTGAGAAAGCATGTAGAATGATGAATTAGTTATAAAAAGCATAAAAACATGGATTAAACCATATAACATCAATCATCTAGTAGTTAAAATCTTGATCAACCACAGGTCCACAAGTTACAAGTTTTTATTTGTATAGCATGTAAGGGTGCACATGACCAAAATAGTATCTATTGTAATCCATCTCTGAACCGAAAATACATCAACAAATAGGCTCTAGATGGCCTCTATCATTAAAAAAATCATATTACAACAGATACCAACATATCATCAAAATCATTGCCTATCTTGGGATCTTTGTCATAAATATCACCCTCTAAGCATTTAACGCATGATAGAAAAAACGTAGCATGTCAAGTCAAGATTTTGTTTGAGTGATGGGTATATTTTTAATAGGGTCATGATAGAGGAGTTCGACAACCAATGTCACTAACATCAAGGTACATAGAGAGGTTGATGCTCTTGATCAACTACGAGTTCCATAGCCTAGTACATGACAAAATCCAATAGAAACATTGTAATGCCCCCAATCTTGAAATCCTGAAAAACTGATAAGTCTGTTGGATTTTGAGTGAGATCTAAAATTCTACTTTCTCCATATGAAATCCAATGAGGTCAGAAGTTAGAACCACTCTCAAACATCATGAGTCATTTCATGGTAATGTTAAAAATTTAAGTAAAAAGACGAAAATTACTTTTTCTTTAAGAATTTAACATTACCATGAATTGCATATCAATACTAGGGCCATAAGCTTGATCATTAGGCTGCCCACTTAAAAATTCTTGTTTCTTTGAAAAAAAGTGCACTTGGAACGTGTTTGCAAAAAAAAAAAATGTGAAAATAGCTAGGGAGCAAATTTCAAGAGCAGATTCGAAGGGGTTGTGCTCCCCCGCAACCCCAATAGGGACTACCCCCCTTAGGCTGCATTTAGGAGATAGCTTAAACGGAGAGAGCAGGGATCAGGGTGACAGCCCCTGCCCTGAGCATTGTCACATAAGGTGTACAATCCGGGCAACAACATGTCCATAAATAAATATGCATGCATGGAAGGATCCATATGTGCATATATAAATCAATGATCATCATCATAAAACATGAGATATTATGAAAAGCATTCAGAGTTTAATTCTTGGATATTGACAAGCACTAAATAGTAAAATACATTACCTGGGAAAATCTTTTGAAGATAAAAGAGAATAGAAATTCCATCTTCATTTTCCTTCCGTAATTCAGACATGCTGTACATTACAGTCTCACTGTAGTATGGAGTAAAGACACTACATTGCAAAGAAAATGTCATATTATTCCAGAGATATACGGTGCATGCAGTAACATCCTGAAGACAAGTACAGTTCTGTGAACATACCTAAAAGGCATCATTTCTCGCACAGGCTTTGCTGGTGCCATTTTCATGAACAATGAATTTGTAAAAAATTCTAGCCGACGTCTTGCCTCAAGGTTTTTTGGTATATTCACAGCATAGTCCTTGATAGTAAGAAGTAAGTGCAACCTCTTGATCTGTTCCTTCTGCAATTAGAACTCAAAAAGGTAAATCAAATGAATTAATTTGAAGTTTAGATGCACAGCATGCAGTCAATCACATCAACCCATAAAAAAATGAAAGAGCCTGAGGCCATTCATTGAAGGGATTTTCCTTCCACTGTCAACCTGGAAATCGAAGCTGTTCTAGAAAATATATATCAAGGACTTCTAAGGAACCTAGCAAGTTCAAATGGAAAATCATCAAAACCAACCATGCAACGAGCTAAAACCATTAACAATAAGTAGCATTGTTCTGTTTGCTTCTTGATAAAAACAAGAGAAGTCTCTATAAAGATGCCCTTTCCAGAACACAGTTATCAACCAGCAAGCAATTACTGGGAAACAAAAGGAAACAGTAATGTTTTACTTGTGATATTTCGTCTGAAAAACAGAATCCATTTGCTCATGCAAAAAGACTGAAAGAAAGACAGAAAAAACTATTGGCACAAACTACAGATGCCTCACAAATAATGGTTATCATATACTCATTTGAACAAACTACAGATCCCTTCCCAATTAAGATTGATCTTGATGGAAATTATACAAAACACAAACGGTATAGTGGCTAGCCACAAGGAGCTTATGTCCTTCAGAGAAACTGAACACTAGCCTACTTCCAACAGCCATTGTGTCAAACTTGAAACTGCTTTCATTCTTTCATTCAAGGTCACCAGAATTATAAACAAAATGGCAAACCAGAAAACACATACAATTTCAGGATCTTTAGGCCATTCCATCTGTGAGAAGAGGCGTCCTTCAATCTTTGCTTTCTTGAGAATGCCCCAAGTGTCGTAATTCTCTCTACACATTCAACAGACAAAACCAATGATCAATGATGTGGAACATACAACAAGTATGATGACATCACAGAATTTCAAAATTCCACTTAACAAAAAAAAAAAATAAGCCAATGTTGAAAACTCAGCAGTGTGTAAGAGTTCAACTCAGATACAGTAGCTCAGAAAAGAAAATAAATTTAAAATAAGTGTTTTTCTGCTTTAACATATACACTTGTGTTGGCACAAGTTTTGTGGTTGGACCAGAGAGTCAAACTCACCAAGCCACAAAACACGTGAATAATTTGAGGGTCAGATTTTGACCTTCATGTTTTCGCAGTAAGCTGTGTTTGACTAACAAGTTACAGTCAAACTCAGGATTTTAACTGCGAGGAAAGCATTCAAAAACAACTCATAAAGAGCCCGCAGTACCTTAGATTGGGAGATAAGATATCATGAGTGACTACTTCATAAAGATCTTGCATAGCTTTCATAGCCCCCCTTGCTAGATGAGGTGTCTCTTCATGTCCCTGCTCAAAGAAAACATTGCACCTATTATGCTTTTATAAAGGAAAAAATTCAAATATAAATTGAAATCGCTGTAGTCTAAACATCCTACAAATTTGTCCTTTTCCAGCAGATTAAAATAATGAGAAGAGAAACTACCATTTTTTTTCTAAAATCAAGCAAGAATCATTTTTGGATAATGGAATTGCAAATACCAGTAGTTAGCATTGCAAAATCAAGTTGCAAAAAGGATATTCTGTTGCTGCATTAGAAACAACAATTTCAGCAATCAAAATAACATTTTCAGCAAAAGATTTAAGGCTGGATTCCAATGATCACAAACCGGAACAGGTCAAAATCATAAACATTTAGCTTCTTCGTTGATATCTGTTTCTTTCATGGATACTGTGATTACTATAACTTTGGCCCTTTCTTCCAATAAAAGTTTGATAGAGCTCTTGAAAATTAACAGTATGCAACTAGTGGGAAAATGCGTTCCCAAAAAGTTTATGGCTATACTAATACTTCCAAAAAGCAACTTTCAACATTACCACCATTTAGAAGTACTCAATTTTAAATTCCATAGATTGTAACAAAGATTTCAAGAACTCTTTCAAAATCCCTTTCTCATACTAATAGTCATGAAATATGTTAGTGTAACGAACAAAGTTCATATACACAGCGGAATAATTCAAAAGAACTGAAATATGTATGTATCCATTGTAGGACAAGTAATATTTATATATAAAAATTGTTGAATGTACAAAATATGTGTATAATTATTACAATGAGAGCCCCCTTATATACCTAGGCAAGTGCACTTTCATAAATGATCATGTCTCTAAAACATGCCTCTTCATTACTAACTAACTAACTATTAGTTAATTAATTATTATTTATTATTATTATATTTATATATACATTTATTATTTTTATATGAATTATATTCAGAACATTGCCTTCCTCTTCAAAAAGTTGTCCTCAAAGCTTACTGATGAAAGGGCTTGATCTCTTTTCTTGTTTCAAATATCTTCTTGTCCTAGAACTTTCATCTTCGTTGATACGAGACGATATGATCCTCTGAGTGAAACAAAATTGTCGAATTGAGAATGGATCTGACCATCCAAGATTAATCTTTTGTGGAATCTTCTGATCACTGGAAATTTGTAATGAATCGTTATTATAGGACTATATTTTGCATACTTCAATATTCCTGGGTATTAGAATATTTCTATTTTAGTTTAATGCTCACTCTTCTAGCTGTTGCTAAGTTTATTCTTTTAGCAGTTTCTTAGATGAAACTGATTCTTTACATAGAAACTTGATGTTTCTATATTTGTAAATATCTCTGTATTATTATTGAGTATTGTTGCTCAATCAATTCATTAATTCATTTTGGAATTCCATATGCGTGTTTCGCATTGTTTTATGGTATCAGAGCCAAAAAAAGAGATTTCTTGAGCAGGTATTCTCTCTGCATCCAAATTTCTTGAGTGCTCTCTGTCATTCCTTTCTAAGGTTGAGCCCTCTATAAGCCAGGTAGCCTTCACTGAGTCTTAGCTTCGGCTCTGCTCAATGTGATAAAAGCTTACAGTCGTCTATCTCGATACAGAAAGTGGATTCTTTGAAATAATTGGTGCGAATTCCAGTTTTTTTTGGAGCAGATCTCAGCTATTGGCATTGTCATTTTCACGTTGTACTGGAGGATGTACTGTATTTTGTGTAGGAATTTCTGATCAGGCTGGGTTCACAAGCCAAAAATTCCGGTGACGCGATTCAGTAACACTGTGCGTGATAGGTTTTGGTGATTCGGTGACGCTGTGCGTAGCCCGGTGGGAAACAGTTTTATGACAGAAGAATCTGCCCTCTTTTAAATCTCATCAGTCGGAAATTAAACGTAAATCGGGGTCAGCGAACATTCCTGTGGATAGTCAAAACCCGAGTCCGCGTCGAGCCAGTATCCAGGAGCGTGAGCCGACATCTGAAACGTAAAATTACGCTGTATCTTCACTCAAGCTGGTTTCCGGAGCAAGCACGGGCAGACTCAAATTTTTTTTCTCGGCAATAGAGCACAGAACCGCTGGGTTCCCACCTGTGAGAACAGACACGCTGGAGGCGAACCTGGAATTTGCATCCGACAGCAATTGTTTGTTACAGTCAACGTATTTAAATTCAACAGTCGGGTAAGAATCGAACCCGTAAAGATTGTTTGCATTCGACAGCCGACAGTTGATTGTTTGTTACAGTCAGCGTACTTAAAAGTTGACGGCTGGGTAAGAATCGAACCCGTGAGGTTGTTTCCGCTGCGTATGGTCTACGTGAGCGTGGTAAGGCTTGACAACGCCGGAGATATGGTACCAACGGTCGACGTTTGACGTTTGACTTTTGACCAGAACCGTTATTCCAAGAAATTCAATTCACTGTTATAATTTCTTCTACTGCAAATATTTTTTTTTTTGGTCAAAATTTTTTCCGAGCCTTCAATCAATCAGCATTATTCATATCTCCCAAGGGTTTCAAAGCGTGAACTTTGAAGACGCAGTATTTTTTTTTTATTTGCAGTATAAAGACTGGCTCATATATTCATTTTTCAGGCTGAGTTTGTCACCAAAAGAAGATATCGAAATCAGTCATTTTCAGGCTGAGTCATCTCTGTTCATATTGGAGTATTTGGCATTATTTCTTTGCCTTTTCTGTTTATCTCTTCAAGTTGGTGGCCAAGATCTGATTTAAGAGGCAGCATTGTCCAGATCAGTCTTCCAGAAACATACAGATGGCCTCCCTCACCAATCTGATGCTAGAAGGCAATCAACGCTTTAATGGCAGCAACTATAACATCTGGAAACAAAGAATGTTAACCATTTTTGAATATAGGCGTCTTGACCAGCTCGTTCTCAAAAAGGAGCTCCGCCCTGGTACAGCTGGCACCGATCAAGACAAGTTTGATGATCGAAATCGAGAGGCAATTATGCTTCTCAAGCTCTCTGTCGCTGATGATCAGTTACCACAAATTCCTTCTGGCAAGACAGCTGCTGAGATTTGGCAACAGTTGAAGGAACTTCACGAGACATCCAACAAAAGCAGAGCCTTCTTTCTCAAAAATCAGTTGTTCTCCATCATGATGGATGAACATATGTCTTTACAGGAACATCTCAACAAGATTAAAGACATTCGAGATCAGCTCGAAGCCATTGGTCGCACCATGGAGGAAGAAGATCTGGTAGTCATCACTCTAAAAAGTCTCCCACAATCTTATGAGCACTTCATAGAAACTCTAAACATTACTGCCACTAATGTTGATCTAAAGTTTCCAGAGTTATGCACTAAACTCATGCAGCAGGATCGATGGAAACAACAGTTTGGTAGTGGTGTAGCATCAACCTCCTCAGAAAATGCCTTTGCTGCCAAATATCAGTCATCTCAGTCCTTTCAGCAGAAAGGTTCTTCTCAGTCCTTTGATCCTGCTAGGAAGAAAAATGTGCAGTGTAACTACTGTCACAAATTTGGCCACATGAAGAAAGATTGCCGACAGAGAATTGCTTCTGAACAGAGGAAACAGGGAGGGCTTCATCAGACAGCAAATGTTGCAGAACATTCCAAGCAGACAGATTCTGCCTTTTACGCTTTCATGGCTAAAAGGTCTTCCGATCATATTCCATCATCTGCCTGGTACATTGACTCTAGTGCATCACGCCATTTCTCTCACAGGCGTGACTGGTTTATTGACTTCTCACCTTTCAGTGATTCCGTGGTATTTGGAGGAGGTGAAAAATACACAGTAGATGGCAGAGGTACAGTTCAAATTCAGTCTGGTGGACGCACACTTATCTTCCTGAATGTGTACTATGTTCCTGGGATGGAAATTAATCTGCTGTCTGTCAGTCAGATTATGAGGAACTCCCCTCATCTTGATATAGTATTCAGTGCGCACAAATGCTCTATTATCGACAGGGAGACTAGCCTTACAGTTGTTGTTGGCCTAGAAGATCATGGTTTATACAGGCTTCTTGACACTGGTGATTTTCCAGAAGTGGCTCTAGCAGCTCGTGTTTCTCCCATCAGCACTCTATGGCATCAACGATATGGGCACCTCAACATGCAGTATCTCTCTCAGCTTTCTAGGGACGGACTTGTGTCAGGATTACCTGACATTCAGACTCAGCAGTTGGGCGTATGCGGCGCTTGTCAATCTGGCAAACAACATCGGTCTTCATTCACGAATGGAGAATCTTGGCGCGCATCTAAGGTACTTCAGTTAATTCATGTTGATATTTGTGGCCCTATGAATACATCTTCTATCACTGCTTGCAAATATTTTTTGCTTATTGTCGATGATTTCAGCAGAAAAATGTGGGTATATTTTCTCAAATATAAATTTGATGCATTTAGTATCTTTCAGAAGTTTAAAACCTTAGTTGAAAAAGAGTCTGGTTGTAATATCATGACTCTTAGGACAGATAATGGGGGGGAATTTTGTTCTTCTGTTTTTTCCAAATTCTGTGATACTCATGGCGTAAAACGCCAGTTCACTACTCCGTACACTCCCCAGCAGAACAGTGTTGTTGAGCGTCGCAACCGCACGGTTGTTGAAATGGCTCACTCTATGTTACAACACAAGAATGCTCCAAACAAATTATGGGCTGAAGCAGTCTTTACTGTTGTTTATCTTGTTAACCGATCACCTACTTAGGCTGTTAAAGGGAAGACTCCCGAAGAGGTTTGGTCTGGTCGTAAACCGAAGATCAGTCACCTCAAAGTTTTTGGCTCAATTGCAGATGTTTGGATTCCAACTGCTAAGCGCTCTGAGTTGGATTCCAAAAGCCAGAAACTCATGATGACAGGGTACAGTGATCATCACAAGGCTTACAGACTAATAGATATAGCCACTGGTCGTCTTAGCTTCAGCCGGGATGTGGTATTTGATGAAGACAGAGGCTTCTTTCAGTCTTCTTCTTCTGAGCAGTGGTCTAAGGATCAACCACACAGTGTTCTTCTTCTAGTGAGTCCACCTGATGGGAGGGATGATGCAGCATTCGTGTTTGATAATACACTACCTGAACTTCCTCCGAAAACTAATCCTTCTCTTGTTGCTCCTATTGTTTCTGAACCTTCTTCATCTCCTCCTAATATTGGTTCTTCTACTTCTCGGCCAAAATGGTGGGCTAAAACTATTGGTGATCTCAGGGATGATGAACTTCTTGAAGGAGGAACTTCTAGAAATAAGAGCAAACAGCAGTCTACAGTAAATTTTGCTCTTATGGCTAATCTACACAGTATCTTTGAGCCTCAAACTTACTCAGAGGCTAAGGGTATATCTGAGTGGGAACAGGCTATGGACGTTGAATTCCAAAGTCTTCAGAAAAATCACACATGGACCCTTTCTGATCTTCCTGAAGGAAAAAAACCCATTAGCTGCAAATGGGTATATAAAGTGAAATACAAAGCCGATGGAACTCTAGACAAGTATAAAGCTCGTCTTGTGGCTCGAGGATTCTCACAGAAGGAAGGCATTGACTATGAGGAGACTTTTGCTCCTACAGCCAAAATGAGTACCATACGGCTTGTTCTTGCCCTAGCAGCTCAGTTTAAATGGAAAGTTCATCAGATGGATGTAAAAAGTGCTTTCCTAAATGGTGACTTACAGGAAGAAGTCTACATGACACAGCCTCCAGGATTTAAGATTGTTGGTCAAGAACAGAAAGTGTGTAGATTAGCTAAAGCTCTCTATGGATTGAAACAAGCTCCTCGGGCTTGGTACATGAAAATTGATCAGTACCTGACAGATCATGGTTTTCAGCAGAGTCCATCTGATGCAAATCTGTATATCAAGCATATTGGTGATGATATCTTGTTTGTGGTTGTCTATGTCGATGACCTTATCATTACTGGTAGCTCTGCACATTTGATTCATGGAATCAAACAAGACTTATGCAGTACCTTTGATATGACAGACTTGGGTCTTCTTCACTACTGCCTGGGGGTTGAAGTTTGGCAGACTGAGAATCACATCTTTCTCTCTCAATCCAAGTATGCCAAAAATCTTGTGGACAGATTCAGAATGTAGGATTGCAAACCAGCCACGACTCCTATGGAACCAGGGCTCAAACTTTCAGCTCAGTCATCCTCTCTTCCTGTGGATGAAACTCTATTCAAGAAATTAGTAGGCAGTCTCATCTATCTTACTGCCACCAGACCAGACATCAGTTTTGCAGTAAGCTACATTTCCCGCTTCATGTCCGCCCCTAAAGCTGATCATTTGATAGCAGCCAAGCGTGTGCTACGATATGTGCGTGGCACTTCTGATTATGGACTCCTATACACTTGCAGTTCCGATCCTATACTCAGTGGTTATACAGATTCTGACTGGGCTAGTTCGATTGATGATCGTAAATCTACAGCTGGATGTGTTTAGTCTAGGATCTGGTGCTGTCACCTGGACTAGTAAGAAGCAGCAAGCCGTGTCTCTCTCCTCAACAGAAGCAGAGTATTGAGGAGCAGTTAAGGCATCCTGTGAAGCAATTTGGCTTCGACGTATGCTTGCAGATATGCATGCTTCCCAGACAAGCCCTACTTCCTTGTTTTGTGATAATCAGGGAGTGCTCAAACTTGCCAAAAATCTCGTCTCTTTCATGAACGAACAAAACATGTGGAAACTCATTGCCACTACATTCGCCAGCTTGTTGAAGACGGATCCGTTCAATTGAGATATGTTCCCACAACAGAGCAGCCTGCAGATATCTTCACCAAGCCTCTTGGTCCTGATAAGTTTGTAAAATTCAGGGGGTCTATTGGTGTTGTAAATAGATTGAGCATTAAGGGAGGGTATTAGAATATTTCTATTTTAGTTTAATGCTCACTCTTCTAGTTGTTTCTAAGTTTATTCTTTTAGCAGTTTCTTAGATGAAAGTTGAAACTGATTCTTTACATAGAAACTTGATGTTTCTATATTTGTAAATATCTCTGTATTATTATTGAGTATTGTTGCTCAATCAATTCATTAATTCATTTTGGAATTCCATATGCGTGTTTCGCACTGTTTTACTGGGAACCTAAATATGTTGCTTCCGTTCTGAATGGTTCAAATATGTAAACTGACTTAGTTGTCTACTCTTGTAATTCGGATGTCGATAAGGAGTTCTTCTGGTTGGACTTGTGTGTGGGAGTTTCTTGATTTTGAAGCAACAAAATTGTAGCTTGTTGACTTAAATGTAAAAATACACAAGCTACTTGTAATAATAATTTATTACCATATATAAAAATGTACAAGTTATGTTGAATGTTACAATAAGGCCCTGCTCATATACCTATGCAGGTGTCTTTTCATTAGACATGCCTTTTTAGTTAACTAATGCCTATTTAAATAATCACTATTTTGATTATTCATTATTTATATTTACTATTGTTCATTTTATTTTATATAATTTAATGTTCGTAACATTGCCTCTTCCTTCAAAAAGCTTTGTCCTCAAAGTTATATTTTTGGCAATTTTCTTCATCTTGTGATTGTCATCTCAGCATATGTAACTTGACATCACTAGTACCTTAGCTTGTATAATTTGCCAGTAATTATTATTTTTGGAACAAGGTTTTTTTAAATTTATATATATATATATTTAATATATATATATATATATTATATATATATTTAATTAATTAAATAGTTCTAACTAATTAAATTATGTTTATTTTGTTTATAATGTAATTAAATTAATTGTTTATAATTTAATTAAATTACATAATAATTCGACTAACGATGAGTCGTCACAATGGAGTGTGGAGATGTAACGCTTGGGCGTAGACAGGATGTGGACGTGTTAATTGACGATTGGATGAGGAGCGATGAGTGTCGGACAGCAGTCGAAGTGGGCAAGGTTTCCTGTGGAAACAACGATGGCAGAATGGCAGCGTGGTCATGGATGGGATACGCAGCGATGATGGATGTAGTAGCAAGAGCGGGATATGGATGTAGTGGGTCGAGGATACAGAGATGGATGCAGTCAACATGACATGGTGCCGGAGATAGATGCTTGAGCAGCTCTAGGGTGCAGTAATCATGTAGTCCAAAAGTTGCACTCCCCCCAACTAAACTAGGCTTGTTGAAATTGGAGTCATCATAAATTGAATTTGAAAACATTTTCATAGGTCCAAATTTGGGATCCACACGGCCATATCTTTCATTGTTTGTAGGGTTGGTTCCGATCTTCCTATGACTAGCTGAGGCTCAACACCAAAACTCAATATGATCCAATTATTCCAGTCATTTGGCTCAAGTGGGCTTCTAAAGAATGCATTAGCATGATGTTGGAAAGGCAACTGAGAGAACTGAGAATTAAGGTTAGTTTGAGTCGGTTCCAGCAATCTAGAAGGAAGGATTGCATCTTTTTTAGAAGATATATATGAAGTAAAAGCATTCCCAACATGGTCCGAATACATGAGTTGTTGTCTTGAAGATGCCAAATATGAATTCGTATAGAATGCTCTCTTCTTTAGCAACTCCAGTCTACCATCATAATCTACTAAATTTACTTTCTGCCCAAAAGGTTGTCCAAATCCAAACAAGGTATGATTGCCATTAACATTTGATACACTTTGTTAATTACCAACAAAATTAGAATTAGAAATTGCACGACCAGGACAACTAGTCTCCATTTAGCTTAACTTTCTCAGATGTAGCAAACAAACACTGTTGTAATTATGGCTTGGGTTTTTCTTTTCGGCTTCATCACTTTCACTATCACAAGAGGATCCCTTTAGACTGCTCATTAATGGCATTACTAGCTGCTTATTCCACTATTTTTAATGGAGATTGGTATTTCAAGTTTTACATGTCTTGTGGCAGACTTGATATTTTCTATATTTCAGTTTTTCATTTCTATAACTTACATGGTTGATTTCGGAATATCTGTTCGTGGGTGTTTCATCATCATTAAATCCTTCTCTGCATTCTCTATAAATTGTTAGGCTATTGTTCATTTGATTAGTCTTTGGAGTCTCATTTTGTTCATTCATTGTATATTGTTTTATTTCCTCTTTTATAGATTCTACATCTTCAGGTCTTGTATTTTCGATAACTTCATCCTGTTTGATATTAAGGTCAACTTCATCTAGATCCTCATCTTGATCTTTATCAACTTCATCAGAATCATCATCTTGATCATTTTCTGCAACATCTTCATCTTCAACATTATAATCATCTTCTGCTTCATCTTCTTCACCATCTTGATTGATATTGTTTTCATATTCATCATTATCTATTACATCTGAATTTTCTCTTTTAGGGGGAAAACTACATTGGAAGGTCTTGGAACACCTTCTCGTGTTTTTGAATTAGTTCTTGGATTTTAGGTGGCTCTTCGTTAATCATATTTGAAGTTAGCATTTCTAATTGATGACACTGCACTAAATAAGCTGGTGCTCCCTTTCGGATCATTTTCATCATTTGGGATGATGATACAATTTCATTCTTAGGTGGTTGGAACCCATATAACTTGTATTTCTGCCTTTCCCATTTAAATTTTATAAATTGATTTTGATGATTAGCAGAGCAAGTGCCTAGGGTTTGTAGCCATTCGATTCCTAGGATCACATCCACTCCTCCTAATGGTACAGTGTAGAACGGACACTCTAGATTATAGTCTTGAATATGTAATTTGACTTTATGGCATTTCCCTACCTTTTTAATTTTCTTACCGTCAACTACCATAACTTTCATGTTGGGCATAGGAAATGAGAAAATAATGAGCCTTTTCGCCATAGTTGATTCCAAAAAGTTGTGGGTTTTATCGATATCAATTAGAACCATTACGTTGCTTTTTTTATATGACCTTTTAACTTCAATGTCTGGGGCTGCAATATACCTGTCATGGCCGATAACGACACTTGCGGAATATTCTCATTATCTGGTTCTAGTGAAAATTGTGGAGAATCTTTGATCTCTTCTACGTCTGAGTCTTCACTTTCTGAATCATTAGTTGCTTCACACTGATACAAGTTCTTGGTTTCTTTTCCCTTAAGCACATCTATGTTTGGGGTCCCATTTTTCGCTAGAACGTTTGCACTTTCCTTCTTTCATTCTTTGCATCTTTTTGTGCTTCTTTTCAGCGACTTTTGCCTTCTGTCTTACTACTTCTATAGAAGTGATGTCATGAAGCTCAAACTCGGCCTAGAGATGGGGTTTAAGTCTTGTGATGTATGACTGAATGAGACGATTTTTTGATAATCCAGGTACTTGTGTAGCTAAAGTTTCCCATTCTCGAGTGTATTCGTCTGCATCTCCTTTTTGTTGCAGTCTGGTGAGTGCTAAGAAGAGCTCTTCTTCCTTGACACCTTGGAACCTCTTAAAGAATGCATTTTTGAATTTCTTTCAACTGATAGCCAATGGTGTCTTCTTCCACCACCTATACCAATTATATGCTTCGTCTTCCATTTGCATGGACGCATGCCTAATCTTTTCATCATCATCGTGAATACTGTAAATCTCGAAATATTCTTCTACTTTATTGAACCATGCAACACTGCACTTCTCATTACTGTCAAATTTGGAGAGCTCAAGATTTGTTTTTCATTGATATGTAGCAACTGACGCAATGAAGAAGATGTATTGATTCACAAGTTGCATATTTGAGTATTGATTCCAGAGCTGCATATTTTGAAAATTTGTGTTACTATTTTGTTGATGGGGGATGGACGATGCTTTTGGAGACTCAAGGTTCTCACGTGAGTCTGACGAGTTTGATGTATCTGGAGAATTGAGATGTTGAGTAGCCTCATTATTTTGGGGTATTTGATCGAGTGTCATCTTCAACTTGTCACAAATACAGGTCAACAACACCATTTCTTGATTATGATTTAGATTTACCTTATTTGAAAGGATTGCATGATCCTTTTTAATTTCGATTTTATTCTGCTCGAGTTGACTCTATTCTTTTTGTTGTATCTTGGAGCTCCTTGATTCCATTGGAATGTCTAGTAACCTTATTCTCAAGATCAATCAATCTTTTACTAAAATCAGCCATGGACATTGATCGAGTAAATGGTGGTGTATATTTATCCAGCTTACCTTTTTTCTTAACTTGATCTAATTTTTTTATTTTATTTATTATTATTATTTTTTAATAATTTTTTCCCTTTTTCCCTTTGTTTAAATACTAAATAAGGAAGGCGAAAATGGAGGTTTTGAGGCAGTGTTGCACTGCACCTTATGCTTTTAGTTAACCTCCACGGACCCCCTGCCTACTACCCACCGGATCCCTGGCATTCCATTACTGCGGTCATCCGGCCTTTCCCGCAAAACGTAACCACCACTGACCTGCTCCCTATCGATTAGTCATGGACCTAGACACCGTTGATTATTCCGAGGACCCCAATCCCCACGAAGAAATTTGGACTCGCCCTCGCACTGTGTCAGGTTCCGGTTCTTTTGGCCCATCCTTATGCCCTCTATCTGCCCCAAAACACTGCACTGGTCCAACTAGGGCCATCTGTGACCCACCCACCGCCCTTTGTCGATCTTGAAGATGCCTTCAGCTTGGACTACCCCTCGCTCTCCCCTGCTACCTTGAACCTCCTTGGCACCTGCCTTCAACCATCCCCAACTTTCGACTCGCTGATGCCCCACCTGCCTCACATTTCCACCCTGCCCTACACCCCTACTTTCTCTAGCATCCCTCCACCCGGGTTTGCTACCCACCCATGCCCTACACTGGCTGGAAGCGCTATACCTAATCTTATCGGCCCTACTCCCAACACTCCCATCCATTGTAGTTGCTTCATCACGCCGGTCCCAAACCCTAAATCTACTCCTACCCCGCAGACGGTTAACCAAGGCATCAGAGGACTCCTCCGGAATTAACCGACGGCACGCAGGTCTGAAAAGTCAAGAAAGGGAGGTGTCTAAAGGCTGTTGACAGGGATATCAACCTCTCCTTGGGGGAAGTAGCTGATACGGCCAAGAAGGTCCTGGTGGGCCGAGTTCGAGGGCGGAATTACACTATGGAGAAACTACGTCTCTGGACCTTGGAGATTTGGGGCACTCTACTTAAAGAAATGCCCACCATTCGAATGCTCGCGCGAGGGTGGTTCGCCCTTAGATTTCACAAGGAAGAGTACACAAATTGGATACTCTCAAGGTTTTGGCATATTGAATTTGCCCCCGTATTGCTGAAAATATGGGATTCGTTATTTGACACTGAAAGGGAACAGCTAGGAGTTGGGCCTATATAGGTACATTTACTAGGGCTTCCTATGCAATACTGGTCTCCTGATGTCTTCTAGCGCATCGGCAATGCGCTGGGAACCTACTTGGAGCATGACCAGTCCTATGAAACTTTGAGGAATATGACCATGACTCGTATTCTGGTTCATCTGGATACCAGAGAAGGCCTGGAGTTGAGAATAACCCTACATTGGAGGCACAAAATCTGGATTATGAAGGTGTTCCATTCAGATGCAGAAGATGCCACAAGGTGGGACATCTATACAAAGATTGTCCACTCATCTCGCCATCTTCTCCTCCTACATCCAAAGGAACGAAGCATCGCCAGACTAAAGACCCGATTGTGGATGAGCAGCCCACAGGTCCAGATAGTCCAAAGGAAGTGGCTGGGGACACGGTTCAGCCAACCAGTGCTGCCCAAATGCCACCAATTTCCCCACCTATGGCGGCTTCTCCATCAACGGGTACTATTTCTTCTCCCTTTTCCTCTGCACTGAATGTTAGTCATTTTATATTCTCTTTGACAACATCTGCATCTTCACCTTGTATGGTCACCTCCCTCATGTCATGTGCACTTCATCCATCGCTATCAATTTTTTCCACCACCACCCCCCCGGGTTGCACATTCTCAAGGGCTCCAAGACATTCCTATTTCCCCTTCTACTTTGGGCTCTCACCCTTACAACCTTTGCTCCCGCCACCAGACTCTCCCTAATTCGCTTGGATTGGGCATCACATCCTTTAAAGCTGAGCATAAGCCCTCCCAAGGGAGGTCATTCAAGATATCCAAAGCCATCAAGATTGTTGGGGATGATGTAGCCCAAGGCAGACAGAACACCATTGAAAGGGTACTTAGAGCACAGGACACCCTTGGCATCATTCCCCCATGAAGTGGCTACCTTCAATTGTAGGGGTTTAGCTAGCCCCTCTAAAAAAATTAGCTCTCAAGAGGCTCTTGGGCAGTGAGCCATGTGATATTATTTTTCTTCAAGAAACCCTCAGTAGGTCTGAGCTGATTGTTAGGACTCTCCTGGCCATCATGCTAGGATGGCATTTTCAAGCTCTAGATGTTGTTGGGAGATCAAGGGGTATTGCCCTTAGGGTTAACCCACAATCCATCAAGGTCACCTCTACATGGGGAGGTCATGGCTTCCTAGGTATGGATATTTTTTCAGCTGAATTGGGCAGAAATCTCCATGTTACGAATATCTACGCCCCCAATCATAGTAGACTGGACTTCTGGCAGCGGCTACTAGAGAACCCCCTGACCGACCACTCCACTATACTAGAGGGGGGGCTTAATTTCACCATCAATCATGAAGAATCCTGGGGTCACCATTCATAGTTGGATCCACTCTGGATCAGCCGGGATTACTTCTAGAGCAACACCGTCTAATTGACATCCCCATGAACAAGAAGTTGCCAACATGGCACAACAAAAGGACTGGAGATGCAGTTCTTGGTAGGTGACTTGACAAGTTTCTCATACATGAAGACCTGATCACTTCCTTTACTAATTACAGATAGTGGGTGGGTACTGGTGGAATCTTGGATCATTCCCTTATCTATCTGAAATTGGCAGGCTCCTCTAAAAAACCCAGGGCTCCCTACAAATTTAACTCGACCTAGTTAAAGCACCCTAAATATCTCAAGTTAGTTACAAAATATTGGAAATCACATCCTCTACCAAATGATCAGAGGATGACCGAAGGTTTTTGCCGCAACCTGGTCAATCTCAAGAGACTATCCATTCATTGGGCCAAGGGGAAAAAGGCCAGGGAGGAACAGACCCTCTGTGACATTGAAAGTCAGCTGGCCTCTCTAACGGATAATCAGGGCAGAGGGTACACCTCTATCGAAGCAAAACTACACCTTACGAACTTGGAAGCCCAGAAATCCAAGATCCTGCTGGATTGGGAAGAAACATGGAGGCTCAGAAGTAGAGCAATTTGGTTACAAGTTGGGGATGGTAACACTAAATTCTTTCATAAATATGCCAATGGAAGGAAAGCCAGCAATACTATTTGGTAGATGCCTACGGAACAGGGTCAAATTGTTAAAACCTATAATCAGCTGGCTAGGATGGGGAACACTCGCTTTAAGCAGCTTTTCAAAGCCTCACCAGGCACAACCCTTGTCTATATTATTCTCATTGCGGGGAATTATCCTAGATTTATGAAGCCAGACTCGGAGAAGGACCTCATCAAACCTGTAACTATGGGGGAACTAGAAGGTACCCTTAAGTGGTTTAAGAAGGACAAAAATCTGGGGCCAGATGGTTGGTCCGTGGAATTCTATCTTACTTTCTTTGACATTAATGACTTGGACCTTCTCTATGTGATCAATGAATGTTGATCATCTAGTAGACTATATGAAGCTATTAATTCTACCTACATCGCCCTAATACTAAGACGGACTCCCCGCTATCTTTCAATGATTTCTAGCCCATATCCCTCTGTAATTGCCTATACAAAATTATAGCCAAGATCATTGCCAATCGCATCAAGCCAATCCTATCGGACAACATATCCCCTGAACAATTTGCCTTCCTACACAATCGACAGATTCATGACGCCATTGGGTTTTTCCGGGGACATTAGTCCAAAAATAATGGTGTCATTTGTGTGCTTGTTTCTGTTTCCTTCAGTTGACAATCTGTAACGTGTTGAGCATGTACTTGTGTTTATTTTCAGTATGGTAAATAACTTTTTAATTAATCAAAACAACTAGGAAGGAATAAATCAAAAAGTACATGGAGGGTTTCTAACTATTAGACTTAGAAACTTCAACATCTTCCATATTTGCGTGGGGTTGGGGGCTAGCACAAATAACTTTGTGGAGCTCTTAACGCTTCGTCACCTCTTATACTTTGCATTAAACAAAAACTGCAGACATTTACAAGTATCTTGGGACTCTAAGATTGTTATTAACTGGTTCAACTACACTTCTACATGCCATGCTCATACACTCAGAACCATATTGGATGATGCTTTGTTTTTAAAAACTCATTTTGATCAAATTTCATGTGCTCATATCTACAGGGAGCGCAACGAACTTGCGAATCAACTTTCTAAAGCGGCAGCACACCATCCCAGAGGGGAATGGTTGATCCATGAGCACAGACCGAAGCAGATCTACCAGTACTACCAAATACCATACATCGATTAAGATTTGCAGAGGGCTGACAAGCCCTACCTTCTATACAGTTTTATCTATTGACTACTGAACAGTAATCATCGTGGGTGAAATTTTGAAAAAATATTGAATTTATGTATATATTATGTATATGTTCAAATACAGGATGCATACCCTCCTCCAGGTTTTTTGAATAGACTTTTACAGATTACAGATGACTACGGTCACTAGCTTAGCATATGCCTATGGCATCTATAACATTTAATTTTCCTTGATAATGAAAATTACGATACTTTTCCCCGGAAAAAAATTATGAAAGGGTAACTATATAACTATTGACTACACACTTAACTATATAAGTGTACACAACGTCATAATTAAGAATAACAAACCTTATAACTATATAACCAAGGATAATTGACACGGCAAAAGGTACGGACATGAAGGGTTGGTATAGTTTGATGGTGGAATGAATTATGTTTGCGGCTGGTTAATACGAACAGCAGTTGCAACATCTGACAGTGGGGACAAGGAGCAGATACCAGATGGATCACGATGAAGCAGTACGGATGTCGAACTAGCGGTAGGGAATAGTGGAATAGGGAGTCATGGGTACACAACGGAATGTCTGGTGTTGATGGCGTCAAAGGGTGAGAAAGGATTTAGTGGCAGAATGCAAGGATAGTGGATTTTACGAGCAGCGGATGCAGTTGAGATAGTAAGCGCAACGGTGGCTCTTATACCAAATGGAGTCGACAAACTCAGTAAATAATGGTTATACATATATATTTTATTAATAAATTTAAGGATGATAACAAATGTGAGAGGCCCCTGGCTTAAATACTGCCTTGGGTGCCTCTTGATGAATGGGTATGATCTTTGATCATGTCCTTCTTGTCACTTTTAAGCTTCTTTATTTGTGTATAGAGGTTTTGGTTATGATTCCTTAGACGTAAAAGCTCTTCACTTTCTGAATTGTTGACTATGTTCTTAGTATCCTTCTCATCTTTTAAATTTTTTATTTGTTCTAATAACCTTTGGTTAAGGTTTTTTAAGCATAAAATTTCTTCTTCTTTTTTCTGATAGACCTTCGTTGAGCTTCTTTTCATAAATTTCTTTTTCATGTTCTAACTAGTGCTTCTTAGCTTTACATTTTCTGACTTGTGCAAGTAGTTTCTGATTATGTTCCTTCAAGCATGAAGTTTCCTTATTTTTGTTGGATATGACTTCTTCAAGCTCTTTCTGTTTCTTTGATATTGTTTCTAGATTTTCTTGAAACATTAGTTTCCAAATATCCTTGAGGTCTTTTGTTGAAGGCATTATCAGTTATGATTTCGTTGTCATGTCTTGGAATGTGACCATCTCCATCTTGTAAGGGAACATCAAGAATTTTTTTCTATGTTTAGCATGAACGTACTTAATTCCTTCAACCAAGGTCAACCGAGAATTATGGCAACCTCTTTGTCAAGCATAGTTATGACACATAATTGAGATATGTGTTCATAATGAACAATTGTCACTTGTAAATCATTAATTTCATATTCTTTTTTGCCAAAAATACCTTTTCGTTCACATGTATTTGGCTCTAAAACTAGTAGTTGATTTGTCAAATTAATATTGATGTAATTATTCTCAATGCTTGGATTAATAGCGATACTAATCTCTTTCCCTTGAATACAGCGCCTTAATGTAAATAATTTAAAATCTACAATTGGAATACCTTTATAGGAGAATCTTCCTTCCTTCACTTCTAAACTAGACTCTATTTGTGTCTTTGTTGATAATTTCGTCAAATGATATATGAAACCAATTCCTTCTTGACTTATTTTAGACCTTTTTGAAATATATTTACTTGTAATTTATAGTTTTATAAAATATTTTCTTCTTTTTTTCAAAATTATAAAACCTCAAAAACCTTTAATACCTTTCCAACTTAATATATATAATACTAATGCTCTTTTTTTCACCTTATAATTTTTTTTATTCTTAAAGAACTTTTATAAAATCACAATGACATCCTAATGATATCTCCTAATAAGTCACATCCTCAAAGGCACGCCTTTGAAAACCATGATTCTTCGTATGATTTAGTTAGTTGAGATAATATGGCGACTGAATGATAGTATATGTGTTTGGTAACAATTTGTATTGCACATTACAGTGGGCTCAGGGATGACGATGGATTGACACTGTAAGTTTCAAATGCGTTGCGACTATGCAAGGTAGCCGTGGAACAGAGGTGATGCAGGTCAAACTGTGTATGGGTAGTGGCAGATAGCGCAGAGTGGCGAACAACTTCGGTGGATGGCTGGGGCATTACACAAGGGTTGGGTGAGCATGCAGTGATGTTTTGGATTGTTTAGGGTTATTACGACAGAGAATCGACGATTGCAGACGTTGTGGGGTTGTGTTGCAGACGACTTGGATGGTTTAGGGTTATTACGACAGAGAATCTATTTATCTCTCTTTTTTTTTCCTTTTTTTATTTAAATTATATATTCTCTTATTCTTCTTCTTTTAACTCTTTTCTTTTATAATTTTTTTTTCCAATTTTTAACTATTTTTCTTTTTTCTTTTTTAATTTTTTGACTTTTTATTTTCTCTCAATATATATTGATTTTTTTTAATTGAATGGCCAAAGGCTTGATAGCGAAATGGAGAAACTCCACAATGTTGACGAATTTCATGGTCAAAGACCTGAACCGGAGAACACAGCTTTGTGCGCGGTTAAGCAGCGAGAGGATCAAACAGCTCTAATATCAATGTAACGAACGAAGTTCATATATTCAACGGAATAATTCAGATGAACTGAAATATGTACGTATCCATTGTAGGACAAGTAGTATTTGTATATAAGAATTGTTGAATGTACAAAAGATGTGTGTAATGATTACAATGAGGGCCCGCTTATATACCTAGGCAGGTGCCCTTTCATAAATGATTATGTCTCTAAGACATGCATATTCATTACTAACTAACAAACTATAGTTAATTAATTATTATTTATTATTATTATATTTATATTTACATTTATTATTTTATATGAATTATATTCATAACAGTTAGACTTCGACGTTTTGGCCAAATACATGGATTCACTGTAATGCACCAATAGTCAAGGCCCTTGGGGCTTCTCTGCTCAGCAGAAGACTATGCCTGGCTATGGAGGAACATGTACCATGATTTTTTTCCAATGTGGAAAAAGTCGAAGTCGGGATTAAATCGGCAAGGGTCCAAAAGTTGAAAAAGTCGTTAAAGTCGGGAGTTTTTCGAAAAAGTCGGCAAAATTAAACGGCCAGCCAAAAAAACCAAAAAATCGGGATTTAATCGGCCAGCCAAAAAATCAAAAAATCGGGATTTAATCGGGATTTATTCCCGACTTTTTCCACACTGTTTTTTTCCAATTTAAAGGCTGGTTCAGAGGCAACTATTCTTCTAAGTTTTTTTTGGTAGTTTTACCCAGAGTGTTTTAGCATTCGGTGGCAAAATTGGCCACAGCATGCAAAATCAATAAAATTTGTCAGTGATTACTGTGGCATGTGGCAGCAGATATAATGCAAACTAGAACTTTAAGCCATTGGTAGGATGACATCATGTCTCTACCATACAAAGAGATTGTCCAAACAAGTAATGCTATTTAAATGAATGCAAATGACATTAAAAGCTCCATGATCAAGCGCACATGCTTCGTTGTCCACAGAATGACCACCACAATGAGCCTGAAAATGTCTAATCATAGCTAAAGAATTTTATATAAGAAATTCACTAGAATTAAATGTAAGTTCACAATTTAAGAAAAATACAAAAGAACATTGGAACTGAGAAAAAATTGGTATATCTGTGTAGTCTGAAATATGTACATACAAATGTACAGCACAGGGAAGATTATTCTTTGCACTACCCAACTTGATATGAAAAACTATATTAGTAAAAACCCAAAAGAAGCCACAAATAAAAGGTATCCATTATTAATAATCCAAACTTACCAGAAGACCTGTCAGTGCTGTTATTCTTGATAGCAGAAGAGGCAGCTTATTTATTTGGAAATTGACAAGAACGGATTGATCTAGTATACTCTCATTTACATCACGAAACAATCTTTCAGCCCTGTAATCAAGTTAAATGAAAAGATTTACATCTTTGATTTAGGAAAAAAAAAAATGCCTAAATAAGGGCATCATTGACTACTCTTATACAATTCTGTATTATCCTAAAGATGTGTGCAAAGAGATTTGCCATCACTGCCCATAAAAGAATGAAGCATAAACTTGTCTAGCCTTATAAATTACTAACGTTCATCATTTGATCATACCATAGCCTGCCTTCATTTTCAAGCAATGATTTTAGTATTTTCTCCACATTGTAGTAGCATTCGACAACAGCATAGCACATATATTCATCTCTCGTAATTCTGTCCCACAATTCGCTTTGTGTGTCTCTGCTCTCTACAGCCAAATCTATGGCCAGAAAAATCTGTCATGGTAATGATATAAAATTAGCAACTAACTTGATTTCAGATATTAATCAATAACCCACAAACAATCTACTCTTCACGAATTTTATCATGAAAAATATGTTTCATAAAACAACCAAAGAAGGATCCTTTCAAGCCTTACATTCAATAATAGCTATAAAGTTTGACCTTGAAAAGCAATGTATAGATCAACAAATATACCTTACTGGAGAGAAGAAATAGTGGCCATTGTACTGAATTTAAGCTCCCACTATTGCTTGGGATAAGAAGCAATTCCATTTCCCTGAACCAATGGCATTAGCTATAAAAAAGTCTGTACTTACAAATGCAAGCTGTCTCTTGATACTATGCAAGTGTGTCAAATTTTTTAATGCTCAGATTAAAAACTTACCGATTATTAATGTAATCTTCTTCACGGAGACTTTTAATAATTTCATTCCAAAAGGGTGAGAACTTTGCAGCATAGAATTTGTTTGTCTCTGTAGATGCCTGGAGCAAATATCAATTATCATGAAACAACTCACATTGTTATTGTATAACAAATTTACCATAAAAAAAATTCTTTAGATCACAACAGAGCTCCATGATTTAAAATAATACAAGCAAAGCACATATGCCTGAACAGCATAAAAGTGGAAATTGGAAAAATGATGATATTTAGATGACCAAAGCAATCATAAGTATCTTTCCAAGAAACACTACCTAGGTTATAATCCATACAGTTCGTACAACGGTACGGAAATCCATAGTCATATCCATACAATACATATTTTCAACTTCAAGTGGGCACGGAAATCGAGGCAAAGTGGGCATGGTTTTCAAGGAGTTTTGGGCTGAAGAGATAAGTTGTATTTGTTGTTTTCTTTTGTCTGCAAATATATTTTTCCTGACATTGAAAGATAAATAAATTTGAAGAGCTCTCTAACAGGTTTTCCTTGGAGAAGATCGAAAGAGTTTTGCCTAAGTCTAAATTGACCAAAAATTTTGTGTGTATTTTGATGTGTGTTGCTGGTCTGGTTATGTCCATATTTATTATCAGCATGTGTTGACAGTTCCATGTGTTTTAATCTGAAAATTTCATTTCCAAAATTCTATACATTGAATGTATGTTTATGAGAAAGGGCATTTAACTGAATGGGAGTGATAAGGTGAAATTAAAACCGAGTTGGGATTGCAAGAAACTTTTTTTTTAGTCATCAAATTTCAACATGGTATTGGAGCTACACTCTGAAAATTGCAGTTTGAATAGCAGACATTAGTTTGGGTCAGCAAACAGTGGTTTGAACAGCAAACTGAATTTTTGGACAGCAAACTGATATTTTGGGACAGCAAGGTGAAATTTCACACACGCTGAACTTTTGGGACAGCAAGGTGTGCTGGAAAGTTCATTTCTCCATTTTGATGGTTTTGTAAATTTTGGACAGTGCTCATGGCCATGTTCTTAAGGATAAAGAACAGACTGGATGGGATATCCAAATATGTCATTGGAAGGACAGAATTCAGACAGTGTTTGAGGAGGCAGCAGTTTGGAACAGTGCAGCAAGTGGTTGTACCTCCTACTACTGCAGATGAACTTGCTGAATTTACAAAAAATAATGCAAAGGCAAAAAGGATTTTGATGGACAGTCTGAAAGATCATGTGGTTCCTCAGGTGAGAGGAAACACATATGCATATCAGATGTGGACAGCTCTAACCACTCTCTATTAGAGTACCAATGAGAGCAGGAAAATGGTACTCAAAGAACATTAAGATGACAAAAGTTGAAAGTGTAGTTCATTATCTTGACAGGGTCAAACAAGTACGTGATGATTTGATTGTTATCGGTGAAGCAGTTGCACCCACAGAGTTAATCAAGATAGCTGTATTGGGACTTCCTAAGTTTTGGGAGGTCTTTGGAGATGTTACCTCTAGGGAAAATCTTCCCAATTGGGACAAATTCTGGGATGATCGTGTGCAACATGAGATACGGAACATTGGCAGTGGTGGGTGAAGATAGCAGATGAGGAGGATGTAGCCTTGACAACCAAGGGGAAGAACAAAGGGTAGGCCAAGAAAGGGGCCTCATCAGATGGGGCCAAGGGAAAGGAGAAGAAGAAGAAGAAAGATACAGATATGTCCAAAGTCAAATGTTGGGCATGTCAGAAGATGGGACACTATACTGCTACGTGTCCTGAGAGGAAGAACAAGGGGAAGAAGGGTACTGCAACTTCAGCAAAGGTGGAGCAATGTGCTTCACAGTTTGACCAAGACTTTGCATTTATTACTTCTACTTCACAGTTTGACCAAGACTTTGCATTTATTACTTCTACATCTAGTAGGAGTACATCATCCGATGTGTGGTACTTAGACAGTAGGGCTTCCCGTCATATGATAGGTGCACCGGAGTTATTTTTAGAGCTTGCAGAAAGGGCACTTGATATTGAGATTGTACTAGGGAATGACCGCACTGTGAGAGCTGTTGGTGTGGGGACTTTGACCTTTGAGAGGGAGTCTTAGCCTCCTTTGAAGGTCATGGATGATTTGTATGTTTCGGGGATGAAGAACTTGACGTCACTTTCTCAGGAGGGCAGGTATTGATGCATCCTAGGGGAGCTTCCATCACTTCGGCCAAAGTGATTGGAGCCCACTCTAGGAAACTATACAGGTTCAATTTTCGGTCGGCAGAAGCATTGGTGGGTAGCACGTCTAGAAGCACTCACACTAGTACCACCAGCAGTAGAGACTTGTGTGAGTTATGGCACCAGAGGATGGCGCATATGCATCATGGAGCTTTGAGAGTACTGAGGGAGATCACTACTGGAGTTCCTGATTTCAGTGTCGAGCATTGAGGTCTGTAAAGGGTGTGCTTTCGGCAAGTACACCAAGTTCCCATTCCCAACGAGTGACAACAGATCTACAGTTATACTAGACTTGATTCATATTGATGCTAGTGGTCGTATATCTCATGTGTTTTTGGGTGGTTATGAGTATTATGTTATATTCATTGATGACTACTCTAGGAGGACTTGGATATATTTCCTGAAGACTAAGGGTGAGGTCATCAATCGCTTTAAAGATTTCAAAGCTCTTGTGGAAAAGCAGACAGGTTGGAAGATTCAGGTCTTGAAGTCAGACAATGGTGGTGAGTACACCGATGGTGGGTTTTCTGACTTCTATGCACAGGAGGGCATTAGAAGAGAGTTCACAGTTCCTTACAACCCCAAGTAGAATGGGGTGTCTGAAAGGAAGAATAGAGCTATTGTTGGGGCTACTAGAGCGATGATTCATGATCAGGGGTTGCCTTTGTTTTTGTGGGATGAGGCCTACAATACTGTTGTTCATCTTCAAAATAGGAGTCCTCACAGAGTATTGGGGAATATGACTCTGGAGGAGGCTTTCACTGGAGAGAAGCCTCATGTGGGACATCTTTGTATCTTTGGATGTCTCACATATTCTTATATCCCCAAGGAGCACAGGGTGAAGCTAGAACCCATGGCAGAGAAGGGTATCTTTATGGGTTACAGCGAGACTTCGAAGGCCTATCAGATCTTAATTCCTTCTAAACGAAGAGTACAGGGAGAAGGACCTCAAGGTTCTAGATCGACTGGTACAGGAGGTGCTTCAGTGTCAGTGACATCTGGGGCACCAATGGCAAGTTCACCGAGCACTTCTTTAGGGAGTCCACTGGTACAAATTTCACATGGCACTTCAGCTGACACAGGCACAGGTGCTATTACAGGTTCTTGGAGGACAGGTGCTGGTACAAGTACACCAGGGTCAGTTGGCAGACATTTAGGTCCACCAGACTGGGGGGCAGAGGATGAGGTTCCCTATGGGGAAGCTTCTTTAGGGAAGAGGAGGCCCAAGTGGCTTCAAGACACCTTGAAGGAAGCGGAGTCCGTTGGTCCTCCGAAGAGGGTGAATGGGGAGAGTGTGCCACCTGAACGGTTTTCCAGTTATGTAGCCCAGGCTACCAACATTATTGACTCTGAGCCTACTAGCTATGAGGAGGCTGCCAGCCAAGAGGTATGGAGAGAGGCTATGGTGGAGGAGTATACCTCTATCATTAAGAAAAATGTCTGGGAAGTGGTGCCTAGGCCTGAGGGCAAGTCAATTGTGACTTCCAGGTGGCTCTACAAGATCAAGCATGTTGCGGATGGCAACATTGAGAAGTTCAAGGTGAGGTTTGTGGCTAGAGGGTTCTCAGAGATAGAGGGAGTTGACTATGATGAGACCTTCGCTCCCGTAGCTCGGTACACTTCTATCTAGTCCCTTATTTCTATTGCCGCAGAAATGGGTTGGTAGATCCATCATATGGATTTGAAGACCGCATTTTTGAACGGAGTTGTAGCAATGTTTTAAAACTCTGACTCTGACTCGGCCAAAGGTTGACTCCGACTCCGACTCTGACTCGGTATCGACTCGGCCGGCTCGATTTCAATGACTCAATCGTCGTAAAAAATACATTAAATATTTTTTTTATTTATAAAAAAAAACATAATTTTAAAGATTTTCATTCATGTTTCCAAACACACAGCATTAGAATATAGATAGAAGGCAACATATGATCAAAGTAGGCTCATGAATATATCCATTATGTCAAAATGGCACCCAGTGCACTGTCCAATACATACATGATGATGATATAGAGATCAAAACAAAAACACATAACCAAGGAGGCTAGAAATGGCCTCTACAACAAAAGTAAATTGTGACCAGTACCACTGGCTAGTGGCTACTGCTACAGGAGCCAAGATCATCTAGATCAACCACTGGTAGCATATCTACATGCTTCATAGTTTGTAACTCATTTTTAATCTTGTACCCTCATCAATCATCTTAGACCATCTCACCAAGATGGATGTTAATAGATGTATTCATGAGAAGAACTACAAAAGCAATTTGTATGTGACACAGATCAAGATATAGGATCCCTAACGCCAAAACATTTGCATCCACATCTACATGCAGTCATGACAGACCCATCTACACCCCATAGAATATTTTGTGGCTATTCTCTAGTTTTAGGATCCCTTGGGGCAACTTCAAGTTTGTTCCCATCAACTTTGTAATATGTATAAAGATAAACTGCCATCTTCCAAGAGAGAATTGCACCTATAAACATTCTAACTAGGATCACATGTCTGATCAGCATTTCAATTTCATGTGCCCTCTTTATTACATGGTTCTCAGATAGTATCATTGTTTACTTAGAAATTCACATTGTTCCTTTGTGGAATTTTATACAATGAAGGCAACAGATGTCTTGCTCCATTCTTACAGGAGATTTCATGTTCTTGGCAAAAAGTTCACAACATTAGATCCTATCAAATTGCCAGCGCCAGACTCATCACTTTCTATTTTCAAGCACTAAACGATTCATGCCACACGAAGTCGTGTGAACAAGTAAACAACCTATGAAAACAGTCAACTAATGAGGAATTCATGTGTCCACCAAATTTTAACACAAATCTCTTCACCAAAAAGCAAGTGAAAAAAAATCGTTGTTTTTTTGAGTTTTCGAGCCACTGTCACCGAGCCGGCCAAGTAGGCTCGAACTCGACCGAGCCGACCGAGTTGTTAGACAACTTGTCCAGCTTGGTAATAACCTAGCCAGCCAAATCGATTTGATGGCCGAGTCGGCCCTGTGAGGGCTAGACTCGGACCAACTCGGTCGAATCGATTCCGAGCCAACCGATTCTTAAAACAGTGAGTTATAGAGGAGGAGGTGTATGTTGAGCAGTCACAGGGCTTTAAGGTACTTGGGCAAGAGACCCATGTATGCCAGTTGAGGTGAGCACTCTACGGACTAAAGCAAGCTCCGAGAGCTTGGTATTTGAGGATTGATACTTACTTGCAGCACATGAGTTTCACAAAGAGTGATGCAAATTCGAACCTATACTACATTGTTGTATGGGATCATCCACTCATTCTAGTGTTGTATGTTGATGACTTGTTCATTACTACGGCAGTGAGACTGATTAGTAGTTGCGAGGAGGATCTTGCTATGGAGATTGAGATGAAGGACATTGGGTTGATGCATTACTTTTTAGGGCTTGAGGAGTGGCAAGAGGAGGGGCATATCTTTCTGGGGCAGGGGCATTATGTTGTGGATGTGTTGAGTAAATTTCACATTGCAGATTGTAGACCCATGTCTACACCTATGATCACCAACTAGAAGAAGCTTCATGCTTCAAATTCCAGTTTGGTGGATCCCACATTGTATAGGCAGCTTACTGGGTCCTTGATGTATCTAGTCAACACTAGGCCAGATATATGCTTTGCAGTGAACATACTTAGCCAGTTCATGGTTGAGCCCACGAAGGTGCAATGGGTCGCTACAAAGCACATTCTTCGCTACGTGCAGGGGACTGTTGATTATGTTCTGGACTATAGGCGAGGAGATGGAGTGAGGTTGGCAAGTTAACACAGATTCAAACTGGGCAGATTATGCTTCTAACAGGAAAAGCACTTCAGGGTGTTGCTTCGAATTGGGTTCAGCAGTTGTGTCGTGGTTCAGTCGAAAGCAAAAGTTAGTTGCTTTGAGCTCTTCTGAGGCTCAATATACGGCTGCAAGCCAGGCTAGTTGTGAGGCCATTTGGCTTTGCAAGTTGTTGTATGGCCTATTTGATCAGGATTTGAGACCGATTGTTATTTACTATGATAATCAAAGTTGCATTAAACTCGGAAATCTAGTGTTTCATGACAGATCAAAACACATTGACATCAAATATCATTTCATCAAGGACTATGTTCAAAAGGGGACAGTAATGTTGGAGTATATATCAACAGATGAGTAGGTGATCGATGTTCTCACGAAGTCCTTGCCAAGAGGCAAGCATGTCCATTTCAGGGACAAAATGGGTGTGGTGAGAAACACTTTCCTTGGTAAGAGGGAGTGTTGATTTTTAATGTACCTTGGACAAGTGGTTTCCCATGGGTTAGTGTCTACCTAGGGAAAAGTGTCCAAAATAATTATTTTCCTAAGGGTGACTTTATAAAGTGAAAGTGACTTTATAAGTGGTAAATTCAACGTTAAATTATAAAGTGAAAAGTGACTTTAGACAAAGTACAATGTGGGTACTTTATTTAATGGGTGAGTTAAAAATAGAAAGTGAGAATTAAATGCACATTTATTCTCATCCCTTGATCTAAACGAATCTGGGCCATTAGATCTTAGGGTTGCCCAAAAGTCATTTAGGGAAACAAAAGAGGGAAAAGAAAAGAGGGATTGCATTCATTCTTCATAAGCAGATTAGAGAAAAGAGGCTGAGAGCTGGAAAAAAGTTCTGAAGGACAAATTTGTTGCAGCAAGCTGAAGGAGTGATTTCTGGGCAACGCTGGGCATGGAAATCAAGGCATAGAATACAGCAGAAGGTACAGTACGAACAACATTGAATTCACACCTCTTTCCATATTTACAAGTCTCGTTATGTCCATATTTATTTTTAGCATGTGTTGACAGCCCCATATGTTTTAATCTAGAAATTTCATTTCCAAAATTCTATATGTTGAATGTATGTTTATGGGAAAGGGCATTTAACTGAATGGAAGTGATAAGGTGAAATTAAAACCGAGTTGGGATTGTAGGAAAAAAATTTTAGTCATCAAATTTCAACAGGGCACAGTTTTGTTGACCTGTTGTGCAAACAACGTGAAAGGGTTTTGACTATGTTCTAAGGCCACAGGTAGGTACCGTGCCCTAGCCGCATGCAAAGGTTGTTTGATGGACGTAAGGGCTAATTTAGTGCCTCCTCTCTAAGTCGTTGTCATCAAAAGAGGCTGCAACCTTTCAAGCGTGTAAAGAGACTATTTGAATGGGCCTTAAAGGCTAGGTAGACTTCTCTACCCTAGCCGCAGTCACTCCATGGAGCAGCACTGAGATCAAAGGTATTTTCACTTGATCAATTATTCTTGCTTTAGCATTTGAAATAGTTGTTGCGTATCTTGTGAATTATTCCCCAACCTATATCTGTGTTGGAAAAGGGCTTGAAGGGTAGCCTTGTATGACAGGTATTTGGACTTGGAAACAAGAGATTGAAGCAGTTAATAAGAGGCATCTTCGAGCTATGAGACAGTGGAACCCTAACCAGATCAAGCTTCTATAGTAGTATGTCATCATCTTATGAGAGCACTCTTTGTCTAGGGGCAGTGATATTGAATCTCGAATTTGGCAAGTCAATTTTGACTTTGATTTCTTGTACTCGTTCTCTGTTGAACACTTGATTATTATAATAAAAAGAATGATCAACGGTTTTTCCCTGGCTTGTGCCATATTCTCGTGTTCTTCAGTCTTGGCTTGTCTTCGGCTCTTATCATTCATGTTCTTTTGTTAGTTAATATTCAATGTGATTGCTAATGATTTAATGGGCTCATAGTTAAATGACATAACTAACCTAAGTAAAGAACATGTTAATCCAAAATTAACAGCTTCCCACATGTGAGAGAGAGAGAGAAATGTGTGAGTGATGACTGAGGGAGAAAATGAGAAGTTCTAGTGTCTTTTTATAGAGATTTTAGAGTGCCTAATTGGCATGTCTCTTTGTTGGGCCAACATGTACTTTTGGGGCTGACTTGAGCAAATTAAATTTAATTTTCCTTGTTTCAATTTTCTTTCATGAGCCAACTTGTGTAGCTAGGGAATACCTCCCTCAACTACCAAAAAATCAACTATTATGGAATAGGCCATACCAATACTATAATCAAATGTCCATCATGGGCAAAAAAGGATACACTCCTGAAATAGGATGTCAATCCTTCCACATCCTACAAGTCTCCCCAGAAGAAGATGCCTTTCCTACTCAACCAATGAGCTTAAAGGTCAGGAAACTCTACAAAGCCAGTGCACTAAGAGCTCCAACTCCAAATGGGATATCATGTTAGATCCCAACCTGCCCTAAATCCCCTCCATGTATCACCTAACCAAGCCGACCACTATTATCCATGTTGACCAAATACTCCTAAAAATAAGAGAACCCTAAACCTAGAACAGATGTGAGGTAAGAGATAATATCACACAAAACAAAAGCCCCCACACCCTCCCCACATGTTGCACTGACATTATCCCTACAAAGCATCACCTTCTAGACAATTCAACACCCATTTAGCATCACGTGCATTCTCACTTGTTCCACTCACTGCTATATTCTGCGATTTATCTACAACTATAGTCTGTATGGAAAGATGGATTATGGATTGTAATATACCTAATTACTTTTTCTCAAAATGCAATATACCTAATTACTATTATTTATATTTAATAATCATTATATATAGTTGTATCTATTAGAATAGTTATGCCTCTCAAGTACTATAGATATGATAGTTTTCTTGCTTGCATATCACCATATCTTATGTCAATTACATTTATCACAAATTTATTTATGTCTATTGGAATTACATTGCATTTTTCCCTTGCCCATGAGTAACTACCGAAAATTGCTTATATTGTAAGGAGCATCACATGTCTTAGCAAAGCAAGCATGATCCCCAATGTGTAGCCATTGCCAATTCTGTGAATAAAAATTCTCGACCAATGGCCACAATACTTCTTTGGCTACTAACCAATCAAACAAAAACAAAAAACTACTAGAGCAGAAGGTTCAATACTACCATTATCACATAGCTTCTATTAGTGTATCATCGTCATCAACATACATTATCTGTAGAGAAGCCATCACTTCATTATAAAACATCAATTTGTGCCAACAAAGAGAAACCAATGCCATCAAAAAACAATTCGTAGAAAAAATTAAACAGGTGATGCTACTAGACATTTAATTAGCAATTGTTGTCAAGGAAATTATTGTTAATTCTTCATCACTTTGTTCTATGTTGCAACTATTTCTTCAACAATAGACAAGAGACACAAATGCCCAGGGAAAACCCCACTGTCGGGAAAACCCTTGCAAATCCTCTTCTTAATAGATTGTCTTCAAATGTTCGGCAGAGAGAGTACATCATCCAATATCAATTCAATATCCAAATAATGTCAAAATACCAAGCTACTACACAAGAGAAAGATGGAGTCAATTGTAGTCAAAACCAATATGCATGAAGTCTGCATAAGTCAACAATAGTTAACTATTGTCAAAGTGTGCCCTAATCAGAGATGAGACAATAGTCATAATAGTCTTCAAGGAGCTCAGTTTTGGAGTAATTTATGCAGCCTCTTTAATTGAACAAAATGAGCCCAAAACAATCTGATTTGGAGCAGTCAAACCTAGTCAACATGGAGGAGTACCCTGTGGTCAACTTCTGCAATTAGGGCTTCAATCAAGTAGCATGGATTGCCTTGACTTTGACATTAATCTCTGCACCATGTTAAAACAGAAAGAATTCACCCAAAACCAAATTAAAAATTTGTTTAAAATGCCCAAGTCATCTCTGGTCAACGTCCTGTAGTCAGCCCTGTAATTTGGCCCAATCAGAGGCAGCCACCTATACTTCGCAAGAGACAAAAGTCTTTCACTTCTGAATTGTACGAACCAATAGAAGGAGAGAGAAGATGTATGTTGTGTGAATGAGGTGCCTAATGAGGTTTGACGTCTCATGTATTTATATGAATCCATGTGTGTGAAAAGAAAAGTCGTTTGGGCTTCATTAGCCTACTTGAAGTTGAAGTCGACCTTAACAGTTTCACATGTGAGGGCTTTTATTACAAAAAAGCACTTCTACTTGTCCAATTTGAGTGATCTTTAGGTCGATTTTGGTCTTCTCGGAAAGAGAAATTTAATGATAATTATCTCCAAATGAGTTGTCCAAAGTAGAATTTAACCCTAGTTGCATAATTTAACACTCCCTCTCAACTACGGAGAATTCCACCTGTCAATATTTGTCCATAGATCATCATGTTATCATGTCATCATGTACCATCTTTGTTTGTCTCGCTCATCTCATGCTGAAAATTCTCGAATCTAAAGAAGAAGAAATGTTGCAGGTGAGATCCAACTACCACGTTGCCTCTATCACCATTGGGGAGACTCTACTACCACCCGGAATCATCATCATCATCATCATCATCAGGGAGCCATAGCTATCACCTGGAACCAAAGACAATGAGTGAGACAAACCTACCCCAAGCGTAGGGATCACACTCTATCCCAATGTCCCTGACAATAGGTGATATCAACTTACCAGAGGTAAGAATTACACTCTACCCTATTGTCCCTAATCATCCATCTTAACCTTAAAGAGTCAAAAGGTAGAACACATGCATCCACCAACTTGGGCAAGCTCCACCTTCTGCAACGGGTAGGGATCACACTTTATCCCAAGTCACTCAACCCATTGGCCAAATGAGAGAGGTTATCCCACAGAGTGGGCAGGACGCTAACTGGGGCACATTCTAACTAAAGGAGATCCCAACTCTCAACATCCTCGATCAGAGGTCTCTCATTCCCTGAAGCCCTATAGCTCCATTCCTCACCCTGGGAGCTCAACCGAGGGGGAAGAGCACTGCTCAGTGTTCTTGATCATCTCAGACCCTTATTTGAAAGGGTAATCTCAACCAGTCCAAGTTGCTCCCTGAATACCAAGAACTTCCCTTTCGGCAAAGGCTTGGTGAGGATGTCGACTATCTGCTCATCTGTCGAAATGTGGAGTCCCACGACTCCTCTCTGCACCATGTCACAGATGTAATGATATCTAATCTCGATATGCTTGGTCTTGTCATGAAACACAGGATTCTCAGACAAATGAATCCCACTCTTGTTGTCACAATCGATGAATGTCGTATCCAAAACCTACTCAAATAGCGCTACAAAGAGCTTCCTCAACCAAACTGCTTCATAACTCGCAAGACTAGCTACAATATATTGACCTCAGCAATGTTAAGGGGTACAAATTTTTTGCTTCCTGCCACTGCTGCATCCGTACTGCAACTCACTCTGCATCCGTGCTGCTTCCGATGGCCTTGCCATTGCCACTGTTGCATCTGCACTGCAACCCCTCTCATCATGCTACATCGGGCTGCCCATAGCACTACCACTGCTAAGTGTTGCACTGCAACTCAATTACTAAGAAGTAAGTAACTAATCTCCCAACTCTGACATCTTCGTCAGGCTAGAAACACTCCTAATGTTGAAGCTCCCTCTGTCACTGACAAGTGCTCCCTCTGACCTCTGCGTTGCTACAACAACTTCTTGCATCTCGCACCATTGCACACCTTTATGTGCCATCCTGCACTAGTGCAACACTCCCATGCCTCTCGCACTATTGCAGCCTACTAGCCTCGCATTGTCCTGGGAATCCTGCACTATAGCTCCCTTTGTCGCTCCATCCGCATCCGTCTCTACCGACATCCACCCGTCCTGCTACTCCTCTTTGGGGCTCCCGTAACAAGGTCTAATCCAAGAGGTTGGGTGCCTTGAGGATCCTGCCCCTCATCGCTTGTAGTCCTTCTGACTACAGTTCGATGTCTCCCCACTTCCGCTCAAGTGGCGTGTGAGCACTCATGGCACACAGAACAGAAAGGATCCTGACCTTCCAGATGACAAAGTTGGATGCCTCATCCAACCTGTCCTGATCCCTCAACCCATTCATGGCCATCTCTTTGCTCTTCTTGTTGACTCCTCCGAGTCTCTACTTCCCGCCTGGAAGTTCTCTATTCGACTCCTGTTGATTCTACTTCCCGTCTGGAAGTTCTCTGTTCGACTCCTACTGAGTCTACTTCCCGTTTGGAAGTTCTCTGTTCGACTCCTACTGAGTCTACTTCCCGTCTGGAAGTTCTTTGTTCGACTCCTACTAAGTCTCTCTACTTCCTGCTTGGAAGTTCTTGGTTTGACTCCTACTGAGTCTCTCCACTTCCCATCTGGAAGTTCTCGGTTCGACTCCTGTTGAGTCTCTCTACTTCCTGTCTGGAAGTTCTCGATTCGACTCCTGCAAGTCTCTCTACTTCCCGTCTAGAAGTTCTCAGCTCGACTACTAATGAGTCTCTCTACTTCTTGTCTGGAAGTTCTCTTCTAGACTCCCTCTGAGTCTCAATTTCCCACCTGGAAATCCTTCTGCCAACGTCAAGTTGCCCCTCTCTGATTGTCTGTGCAACAGCAACATTGATCTGGATTCCTTAGCTAGAAATCCGCCTCGGCAGCAACTCCCTCTACCTTGGCCTTGCCCTGTTAGGTATTGTTATGACTATAGTACCCCACCAGCTCCACTCTGCAACTTACCCACAGCCTCCTAAACCCCAGCAGCCTTGAAGGTGAGAGCTCCTAGGCTCTACGCAGTCCCGACACCGAAAAACTAGCTCCCTCAACGAACTGCGTCAGCCCTCGTGGCCTCTATGTGGGCCTGTCTTTGCCTCCTTCAGCCTCTATGCAACCTCTTCTTGGCTCGAACTTGATGACACAGGCACTGCGTCACTGCTTCCTTGCTACTTTGCTGCTAGGAACAGCTTCTGTCACTCGAGACAACTTTTTTTTGTTGTTGTTGTTCTACTCTGCTGATGTCCTCAGTTCTCCTGTGATCTGCAACCACGCTCTGATACCATGTTGGAATTTCTAAGTCTAACCCATTAGAAACCCTCCATGCACTTTCCTGATTTAATCCTACTTACTTGTTCTGTTAATTAACAAGTTATTTGCCATGTAAATACAGAAAATGAATACAAGTGCATGTTCAACACATTACAGATCATCAACTGAAGGAAACAGAAACAAGCACACAAATGACATTGTTATTTTGGACTAATGTCCCCGGAAAAACCCAATGCGGGAAAACTGACGCAGCTATCTGAGGGTTTTATTATTAAGCAGTTCTTTTGTGCACTAGGTGCCAAACTGGCTAACCCGACAGAGATAAAAAATCTGGCAACAATGCCTCTCTTCGAAAACAGGTATTCGAAAAGCCTGCTCCACGAAATCCCTCTCCACCACAACCTGAAGCTCAGCGTCAACCCTGCTGGCCTCTGCGTCAACCTGAAACCCTCTGCATCAGCCTACTCAAGCTCTGTGCAACGTCTCTGGCTCTCTGCATCACTCCTACAGCCTCTGTGTGGATGACACAGGCCCTTCTGGCTCTATGCAGTCTTTGTTGCCTCTACGTGGCTCCCTCTGGCTCTGCCTCTGCCTCTCTCTGCTTCTGCGCTGGTCTCTCAGCACTGCCCTACCTCTCTGCCTCGTACTCACTCTCCCTCACTGCAACTGATCACTAATTCTATCTCTCTTAGCAAACCCCACTCTAGAGAATAGAATGACTGATCACTCTAGTGTATTCTCTAACTGACCCTCAAGCCTCCTCTTATACTTTCCTCGTTGACAAATCAACGACCGAGATTAAGTCCCTAATCAACGGCTAAGATTAGATCTGGTTTGATCCATGTCTTTTGGACCATTCTAACATAGTTTTATATTAATTCCATTAATATTTTAATTTCCCTAAGTTTAGTCTTAGGAACTCCATTAAAAATATTAATTATTTTAATATCTCCCAAACTGTTTAGAATCTGCCCAAACCCTTTCTAGGTATTGGAGATCTCATGTGCCCTAACCTCTCCACCAAATTTCGTGGCTAGAGCACATCCAATGCTCCCCCAAATCAACATTTCACAACATATTTTCCTTGTGAAAGGAAAATCTTACCCGACCTTTGTCATACTTCTAGTCCCAAGAAATAGTGCATCAAACCATCTTTCATCTCGAATTTAGAAGCCAACTTCCTCTTCCATTCTAGAATGAGAGGGTCTGCACTTGTCAGCAATAAGTCATCAACATATAATACCAAAATGAGAGGCATACCTTGGGCGATTTTGAAGTACAAGTTTGGATCAGCATTGCCCCTTGTGAATCCCAACTTTAACAAGTAATTGTCAATATGAGCATACCAAGCACGGGGGGCTTGCTTCAATCCATACAGACCTTTCTTCAATCTGCATACATGGATCTTCCTGTCATGAACTTCAAATCATGGGGATTGCTCAACGTACACTTCTTGAAGCAAACCATGTAAGAAAGCGGTCTTCACATCCATTTGATGGAGATTTCATCCGACTTGCAACAAGGGCTACTATCGAACGGATGGTTGTATATCGGGCCACAAGAGCAAATATATCATCGTAATCTTCTCCCTCTTTTTGAGTGAATCCACGGGCTACAAACCTTGCCTTGTAAATTTGAATGCTTCCATCAGCCCCATGCTTGATCATATAGAGCCATTTGGAGGTTACTACAGATCTTCCCTTTGGTCTCGACACAATATCCCATACATCATTTTTCATAATAGACTCATATTCTTCAGCCATTGCATCCTTCCAAACTTGTTCCTTCACAGCTTCTTCAAAGGTATTAGGTTTGGCTTGAATCATCTTGCCCATAGCGACAACATAGGTTTGGTACCTGCATGGCTTCTTGCTTTCCCTAAAAGTTCCATGAGCAACAGCATGTTTCTCAGCATCTTGCAATGTGTCCTTGAGCCAAAGTGGCATTTTCCTTGTAGGGGGATTGCATGGAGGAGGATCCAAAGGATCCATAGGCTCCATGGGATCATCAACGATGTCCTTCTCAAATTCAAGCACAGAAGGACCTTCTAGAATATCCATCTCATCACTCTTGTCTTCAAGAGGAGGCAGCGGAGGGAGGTCCCTTTCTTTTCTAAGGGCAACATCTTCATCGAATGTTACATCCCTGCTAACTTCAACCTTCCTTTGACCAAAAATATATATTCTAAAAGCTTTAGAATCTTCACTATATCCAACAAACGTACCTTTCCTTCATGTAGCTTCTAGCTTGTTTCTTTTGTCCTTCGGCAAATGGAAATACATGGGGCAGCCAAAAATTTGTAAATGACCAATGTCGGGCTTGACACTAGTGAATACTTCCTCGGGAGTCCTGTTGTCCAAAGCTTGATGAGGCAACCTGTTTTGAACATATATCGTTGTGTATGTTGCTTCAGCCCAAAGGAAATTTTGCATCTTTTGATCATGAAGCATGGCTCGAGCAGCTTCCACAATGGACTTGTTCTTTATCTCAGCCACCCCATTTTGTTTGGGAGTGTAAGGCACAATGGTCTCCTTCTTGATTCCTTCTTTTTTGCAAAAGTCTATGAATTCATTTGAGATGTATTCCTTGCCATTGTCAGACTTGAAGATCTTTATTTTCTTCCTTGTGTGATTTTCCACCAAAGCCTTGAATTCCTTGAATATTTCAAATGCCTCATTCTTGTGCTTCAAATAGTAGATCCATGTCTTCCTTGAGAAATCATCAATGAAGGTGATGTAATAAAGATGACCCCCAAGTGAAATCACAAGGCATTGGACCACATATATCAGAATGAATGAGATGAAGGATTTCTTTCATCTTGCTTTCGCTAGAGGGGAATGGTCCCCTTGTCTTCTTTCCACTTGCACACCTAGGGCATACTCCATCATGTTGAGCTTGAACATCAGGGATCCCGAAAACCAACTAATTCAATTTTGGAAGTGCATCATAGTGTAGATGGGCCAACCTTCGGTGCCACAACTCGCTTTGAAGATTTGTATTATGGACCATAGCTAGAAGGGATCCTCCAATGACTCTATAGAGTCCTTCAAACCTAATTCCCAATGTGAAGGCATTACTCATGTAGGATTCAGCGGGGCCAAAAGTAAGAATTTTCCTTTAATGAATGCAACCCTCATTCCTTTATCCTCCAAGGCAGATATCGAAACCAAATTCTTCTTCAATCCCGACACATATAATACATCATGAAGCAAAACAGATTCCCCAAAGTTCAAATGAAACTTGACAAAATCAAAGCCCTTTACAGGATGAGTGGTATTGTCACCAAGAATAACGTTTAAATTTGTCTCCCTCTCTACCAAATTAGAGAGAACCTCCTTATATCCAGGAAAGTGATGAGAAGCCCCACTATCAACCAGCCAACTATCCCAAAAGTCTGGAGGAGATGAACTAGCTAATGCAGAAATAAGAATATTTTCAGATTAATTAATAACATTGCCTTCATACCTGGAGTTCCTAGGGATATTTGGAGGACAATAGTGATCATCACGATCACCGGGGGAGTCTCTTCTTCTTTCATTTCTTCATCTATCATCTCTCCTTTCATATGACCTGTTGTTGAAGCCACGGTTGTTGTAGGATCTTGAAGAGTTTTTTTCTCGGAGCATCTCTCTTTTCAAGACAATCTCAAGCATAGTGACCTTTTTTATGACAATTGTAGCACTCGACATCTCTATCTCGCCTTCTTTATTCCTTGGAATATCGATTGGATTGAAGAGGTTTTCTTGATTTAAATGGCTTTCCCTTTCGATTCTTTGAATTCTTCTTCTTTCCGTGAGCAACATAGGCAGAGGTCTCTCCCTCATTTGATCCTTGAATTCTTCCTCTAGATATCATCCTTCATTCTTCTTGAGTGAGCTTTCCAACAAGTTCATCAAAAGACGGGAAGCTATTGTTGTTACTTATAGTAGTAATAAAGGTTTCCCAAATGGGAGGAAGACCTCTAAGAGTTACAATCACCAATTCCCTGTCAGGCGGAGTTTCCCCAATTCTCTACAATTCATCTCTAAGACGAGATATCCTCATAATGTATGATTGCACGAATTCTCCTTTGTTCATCTTTGTGTCTTTGAGTTCATCTTTCAAAGAGATGATTTCGTTCAAATTGTTGACTTCATACATGCCAGTTATCTTATCATGCATGTCCTTTGATCTTCTCAAATTTCCAACATATGCAAGTAGATTATCTTGTAAACCATCAACAATAATTTGCTTTGTTTCTAACTCACCTTTCTTATGCTTGTTTTTAACAGCAGCAGAAGCATTTTCCGGAGGCTCAGGTACTCTTCCTTGAATGAAGTCCAAAACATTATTGTTGTCAACTATGATCTCCAATCTGACTTTCCATGCAGCGAAGTTAGATGATTCACCCAACTTCTCATGCTCCTTGAAGAAAGAGGAAGAAATTTTTACCAGAAGATTATTCCCTTTCTCAATCAACTGCTAGGAAATGAATGCTCTTGCTCTATGTCTCTTGGGCTTGTCTTCACGTCAACTCTGATACCATGTTAATTTTTCACCACTTTGTTTTATGTCGCAACTATTACTTCAAAATATTCAATAGCATTCAATTTCTCAATTTCACTTCTTCAATTTTCCAATGACAATAGAGCAATAGTAGATAGAACAAATAAACAAATGCACAAAGAAAAACAACCAAGAGACAAGAGACACAAATTTGGTCAATGACCAGGGCAAAGCCCACTGTAGGGAAAACCCTTGCAAATCTTCTTCTTAATAGATGGTCTTCAAATGTTCAGCAGAGAGAGTACATCATCCAATATCAATTCAATATACAAATAATGTCAAAATACAAAGCTACTACTCAAGAGAGAGATGGAGTCAATTGTAGTCAAAACTGATCTGCTTGAAGTCTGCATAAGTCAACAACAGTAAACTGTTGTCAAAGCGTGGCCTAACCAAAGATGAGACAGCAGTCAAAATAATCTTCAAGGAGCTCAGTCTTGGAGCAATTTATGCGACCTGTTTAGCTGATCAAAATGAGGCCAAAACAGTTTGATTTGGAGCAGTCAAACTTGGTCAAGGTGGAGGAGTAGCCTGCGGTCAACTTCTGCAACTAGTGCTTCAATCAAGTAGCACAAATTGCCTTGACTTTGACACCAATCCCTGCAGCCTGTTAAAACAGAAAGGATTCACCCAAAACTGAAGTCAAAATCCGCTAAAAATGATTAAGTCAACTCTGGTCAGCATCCTGTAGTCAACCCTGTAATTCGCCCCAATTAGAGACAGCCATCTATACTTCGCAAGAGAGAGAAAAGTCTTTCACCTCTGAGTTGTACGAACCAATAGAAGAAGGAGATAAGATAAGATAATTTTATTAATGTCCAACAAATGACCATAATAGATCAACGGGACTGTCGATTATAATGATTACATCATGCCAAGCCGATAGACCAAACGGTCCACTTTAACATTTCTTTTAAAAAGCAAAAAATACATCTATAAATTAAGTAAATGTAAATGTAGAAGCTAGAAGCTCTTGGGTTCAAAACAAAGCACTGCGATGAAGCAAAGAAGGAGAAGAAGAAGAAAAGGGGGCGAAGGAGTCTCCTACCCAATTCCTACTCCTAACATCCGAGGCCGAGAGAAGAAAACTAAGAGAAGCTTGTCAAAAGTCTTTTGCCCTATGGTCATACTGGGTTTGTCGCTGCTGTCGCCTGGAGGTTCTAGGGCGCCTCCCAGGGGTGGATCCAATCCTGGAGTGCTAGTGCAATCTAGTGGGTCGGCCACCCCGGGACCGCACTGATCTGGTCTCAGTGTCTGTGGGTCAGTCAATGGTTCTTTTGGTGCCCCGCGCTGAGGGTAGCGCCCTAAATAATTCGGTGATCTTCTGCGTGGTGTCCGATCTGGTAGGGGGCTGAAGAAAACGGGCCCAAAATCTGAAGGCCTCCTAGAGATAAAGTGCAAGGCATCTCTGATCAACATATCTGAGGAAGCTGGGCAAAGTTTGAGAAGACCTAAAGAGACAATGGAAACGCCCTCGAATCTCGTAGTAAGCAGGGCATCCGAAGATGAAGTGTGTCTCTGTCTCTATCTCCTGTAAGTGACAGAGCTAGCAAATCCTATCCGCCCTATTGATGTGGTGATTTGTCTCCACCCAGAGTCTTTGAGATCCAACTCTGAGCTACCCGAGGGGGATTCTAAGGGCATGCATCCAATGCTGGAACGTGTACTGGGGTCTGATGATGATCCCATCCTTGATCTCCAGATAATGCTCTGCATAGAATGCCATTTTTGGACGCAACCCATTGGGAGGATTGGTCCATCTAGTCTGAATGTATCGTCTGTAAATATCCTCCTTAATGATTTTATTTAGCTCTTGCTGATTGGGAAGGAGGGGCCTAAAGCATTCAGAGAATACTGAAAAGGAGGGAGATGGTCAATCTGGATTCCTGAAGCCTCCAGAAGCTCTGTCACACCGGTGTACCAACATTTGGATCGGCTTGTCTGCATACGGGAGATGTTCTCCGAGGAGCAATATGCTAAATATGGGTATCTGTCACAACCCTTCCTTGTGTCTGCCAGGCCTCGGAGCTTGTGCAAGAGCGATACTAACCTGAATATCACCTCTAGGCGGGAAGGTTGAGCCCCTAACTCTGCTAGAATGATGTACTGAGGAAATGTCTGCTTGCACCTAATGAAACGGCGCAAAAGGAGGGTCTGGACCCGCTCTGCTGAGGCCCAATCCGACTCTAGGAGAGAGGGACCCCAAATCTTTGAGCTGTAAAGCACTGTAGGGCGAATCAAAGTGTCCATGATGCTCATTTTGGACAAGATGTCCTCGAAATGATGCCCGAAACACTGCCTCTCCAGAAGGGCTAGGGAGCCATACCCTTTGTTGATCCGAGGCTGAAGGGCTGGTCGTAGGCTGAGGCGAGGTCCTGAAAATTGAACTCACAAATATGTATAGGTGCTGACAATCTCGATCTCTTCTCCTTTAAATAGGAAGTGGACGTCCGAGGTTTTCTTGACTCCATTGAAGATAATCACTTTGGTTTTACGCAAGTTCACAGTTAGATGCCTCCGGTCACAAAAAGTTGCGAGAGCATCTAGCTGTCTCTGAAGGCCTTCTTGGGAGGAGGCAATAAGGGCAATATCGCCTGCAAAGAGGAGGATGGAAATCAGGACCTGGTGAAGAAGACACCCATCTGTATCCTGGATATGCTCCTAGAGGAAGGACTCAAGCTCATCGATATAGATCCTGAATAAAGTAGGAGAAAGGGGGCATCCTTGCTTGATTCCAATGGTGCTTCGGATGAAATCCGACATTCCTCCTACTGTGCGAAGACAGCCAAGGACGGCCTCATAGAGGTGCATGATCGCTGTCAGGAAAGTCGAGGAAATGCCAATCTCTCTTAGCCTCTGGAAAAAATCTTCCATCAGGACTGAGTCAAAGACCTTCTAGAAGTCTACAAAGCAGTAGTACACTTTAGATGATCGATGCCTAGCCTCCTTGATCACCACTTTAGAGGATCGATGCCTAGCCTCCTCGATCGTCTGGTGGTCTGGGCGGAATCCTGCTTGGCCCTTGGCCCTGAGTTGTCTCTGCTCAAGGAAATGGGAGAGTGTCCTGTGGAGTGTTGTAGCATATAGCTTGGAGAATGTGTGCCCAACCATGATTGTCCTGTAGTTGTTGGGATCGGAAGTAGGCCCTCACTTGTGGATCGGGTAGATAATGTGGTGTGACCAACCATCCAAAAATCCATCCCAAAACACTTGGTTGAAAAGGTCCACCAGATATCCTACTAGGGGGTGAAGTCCATGCTTGAAGAATTTTGCCTGGAAGCCTTCTTCGTCTGTTGCCCTGCTGCTATTCATTGTTCATATTGCCTCTCTGATATCTTTGTCAGAGAAAAGGTGGCAGGAAGTGGGGGTAAGTAACATGAATCAAAGGCTGCCCAGGAATGTCATACAGTTGAGAGGTGTGAGAGAACATTGAGGCTGGATCAAGGTCGACTGGGGTAGGTGAGTGTCGAGAAAGGATGGTCCCCCAGAAATCTTTTGGGGAGCGAAGGAGGAGAGTAGAAAGAACCTGTCTCCTATGGGCAATGAAAAGGCGCTTCTTGCGACGAAGGAGGCGACGGTAGGCTGAACAAAGGTCTGGGCATGTTGGTAAGGAGTTCTGGAATGCGTGTCAGAGGTCCTGATGCATAGACTTGCATTCCTGGTCATACCATTTATTCATAGGGCAATTTCCAGGTTTGTGAGGTGGTGGTGGTACGGGTAGAATGGGGGAAGGATTGGAGCGCAGCTTCCCAGATTGCATATGAGAGGCACTGGTATTTGTCCTTGGCAGAGCTGAGAGAGGCGAACTAGGACTCCGATGGGAGTGTTTGTCTGAGGATAGAGGGGAAGAGATTAGGGTCAGCCTCCTCAAATCGGAAGGTGGTCCTGGGAGGGCTGCGGGGAAGAGTAGGAGATGGATTTGGGAGGTCAAACTGTAGAGAGAGTGAGAGAAGTGCATGATCTGCAAGAGGGATGGGGACTAGGTTGCACGAAACGGGGAAATGGGTACGAGTTTCCGAAACGGGAAGTGATACGAAAAGTGACCTCTCCAAATTTTGGAAACGGGGAAACGCGAATATATATATACATATATTGAAAATATTTAAATCTATGTTGCACGGGTTCCCGCACCCAAGTACCGGATTCGGGTACGGGTTCTTCTGGGAAGAACCCAGAAGAACCGGGTTCTTACATGAAGAACCGGGTTCTTTAAAAAAAAAAATGGGTTCTTTTCCTTTAATGGGTTCTTCGGTTCTTCGGTTCTTCGGGTTCTTCGTGTTGGGTTCTTTGGGTTCTTCAGGTTCTTCATAATCACTATGGAATTGCGTTGAGGGTATGCGGTTTTGCAGTGTAATAACTATGTTCATATTGTTCTTGATTTTCCCGTCAACAGAGACATCTTCTATGAAAAAATCCTTCTCATCTTTCAATGCTTCGCACTCAACTTTCTTTTGACATCCCCGGAATGTATGCTTTGAGTTGAGGGTATGCGGTTTTGCAGTGTAATAACTATGTTCATATTGTTCTTGATTTTCCTGTCAACATATGGAAATTATGCCTGCAAAAGCAAATTTGTGTAAAATTTGTATATTTTGTGTAATTAAATATATACATATATTTTCAGTTTGCTCAAGAAATTCGTGGCAGTTTTTTTCTTATAAAGTAGTGTCTTCGATAAAAAGTGATTGGGCAATCCCAAGCAAAATCTTTATTGTAATTTGTATGACATCTTGATTTTGAATCAATAAAATTAACAAAGAATTACATTATCAAATGGAGAATGTACATGACAATATGATTTGGTTTGTGAGTATAACAGACCCAGATTAGGTGTCTAATTTTTAAAATTGGGTTTCTAGGTTTGAATCAAAATAGCTAAAAACAACTATGCCTAATGTGGCCTACACATCACTGATATACACTGCATCTTCTCATTTGAGGATCTTAAATATTTTATATGTGTGTAGGGGGGAGTAAATCTTTGCACGATTGAATGATGTAGGGTTGGTGGAAGTTACAGTGAAACTTATTCTCATACTTCATTAGAATTGGTTGAAGGGGGGTCTTTGCTCTGGATCATAATCGTCTAAATCATGCCACTGCTTCATCCCTGAAGCTTGAACTGGAGGAATAACATGCATATGAGGGTTTGCTTCAGTTTATACAACTATACTCAGATGGTTGTTCATTGATTAAAAGGAGAAACTTAGCACATTATTAAAACACCTGATTCTGAGTATCTGGCTTCCTTCTTTCAAATTGCCTTGGGAGTCATATTCAATCTCAGGCATTGTTAGTGTTTACTTTTCTTCCTAGTGAGATCGGAGATGCTAACCTTGGTACAAGCATCCTTCCTTTGTCAGTTGACATAGATTTGACTACAATCATTCCACTTCAAAATGATGCTTTGGAGACCTGGACTCAAATTCACTTTAAAATGACTCTCTAAGTGAGCTGGACTCCAATCAACTTTTACTCATATGTTGGCACAAGCGATGATGTACTTTTGGATCACGCTAATGTCAAGGTCTAGAAATTACCTCCAGAGCATTTCCAACTCACTGTTACATTGCAGATTCCAAAGAAAGAGAATGCTTACTCTTATATTCGCATATTCCTAAGAAAGAGAGGGTAATTGTGTAGGGGCATCCAGATAAAGATTGAAATGACAAACCGGTTATTAGTAAACTCCAAAAACCAAGATGTAAGAAAGTGGCAAACTCACCCCAAAACCAGGGGCTTTTGAAGATGCCTTAAGGCAAATTTTGAATGTAGTATGACAATGGACATATATCATGATTCATGTTAATATGTAAACAATGAACAATTTTTTGGTGATAAATTTTGAAATTTCAATGTCAATGTTGAATGGTCAATGATGTGCATGTTTAAATGACTAAAGTTTTCTTG
>APFE031438562.1:55753-73099 GCA_000404065.3 Pinus taeda | reverse complement strand
CATGAATGATCACATAATGAAAATAAAAATATCGGAATATCCAAAAGCAACCTTTATTATATATCCAAATCTCAAAAGCAGCCTTTATTTATATTAATATATGAGAGAGATCCAAATCAGGATTTTCTGCATCCACATCCCATTCTTTAGAAGGACCACTATTGTATTGGGAGTCTCCTCCTACATAGTCGAACGACCTTAATGCTCTTGATTAAATACAAGTTTCATACCCTAGTACCCTACATGATCTTGATTATTGGGAGTTTCCCCTGGCATAAGGGCTTGGTTCTCTTGATAAATACAAGTTCCAACCCTAGTAATGATAAAATCCAATGCGAAACATTGCAATCCCCCCAATCCTAATCCCTGAAAAAACAGATAAGTCTGCTGGATTTTGAGTGAGATCTAAAATTCTAATTTCTCCATATGAAATCCAATGAGGGTGAAACCACTCTCAAACATCCTGAGTCATTTCATGGTAATGTTAAAAATTCAAGTAAAAGGATGAAAATGAAAAATAAAGGAGAATATAACTTTTACTTTAAGAATTTAACATTACCATGAACTGCATCTGCCTCAAACTTCCTGATGAACTGTATATCAACACTAGGGAAAAAATTCACTTTTATAACTTTAGACACGCATCTAGAAGCAACTAGAAGTCACTAACATACCCTAAAAAAAATTAAAAATTAAAACAAAACACAAGTTAATGAGGAAACGTGGGTTGTACGGCCGTGAAACGCATTTCCGGCCGTATTGGCCACGTTTCCGCTTTGAGAAACGTGGCAGTATGGCCAGAAATGCGTTTCATGGTTGTACCAAACGCGTTTCGTACCAGTTTCCATATGGAAACGGACCTCTGTACCACGTTTCCTGCAACATAGGATGGGGGTGATCGAGAATTTTTTGATGTAAGGGAGGAGATCTGGGTTTGCAATAGCGTAGTCAACCACACTTGCCCTGCCTCCAAATGGTCTGCAGGTAAAGAAGTGCGAGGATGGGAAACATGGTAGGCCATCCAGAATTACCAGTTCATGAGATTCTCCCAACTGTAGCAGATATCTCCCATAGGCCGTGGTGGGTCCCAAGTGATCCTCGGAAGTCCGGTGCATGTTGATCGTGATTCGGTCAATCCCCTGAGGGTAAAAATATATCCTCTATCCAGTCGTGCATAGGAGTCTGGAGGTCTTTAATCCGAGCATTGAAGTCCCCCATGAGAATAACATCCCCTACTGCCGAAAAACTGGAGATGTCAGAGTACAGGTCTGTAAAAGGGTCTCCGTTTGAGCTATTGTGAATAGCGTAGGAAGACGGGATAGGTGGGAAGTAACAGACTGCGACATAAATATCTCTCGGAGGTGACGTTCTGGCTCTGATCTGAATCCACATGAATCTGGCATACTCATTGGTCGCGACCACTGATACTCTGCTCCTGAGGCTATCACGGACGAGGCAAGCAACACCCCCCGATCCCCTGACACCTCTTGAACTCCGTGTCTCCTGTCTGCAAACTGCGGTCCATTGGTATCCTGTAATGTCGGGGAGAGGTCAAATTGGGCTCGCATGAGTCTGAGTAACCAGGAGGATGTCTACTGAGCTAAGGGCTTCATAAAGTAGGCCTGGTGAAGACTAGAAGGAGCCATTGCCATTCCAGCTGTGAACTGAGAGATCTGTGCCCCGCCTCCTCTCTGCTCAGGCCCATCATTTGGAGCTACCTGAACGGGATGCCCATCCTGGGGGGAAGGTGTCCCGAATAACTGCCCAAAGGTTTCTAATCACTGCCCATTTCCCTGCCTGTCTTGCTGCTGCAACCTGTTCCCTGGCCTATTTTAATTCAGCTACTTGAGCTCTTGTGAGGTCTTCATCCAAAAACACTTTATTCGGAAGAGAGAATAGCTTCCACTTGGCTCGGAGTACCCTAAGTCTATCCGAGGAGTCACGAAACCTGAGGAAGAGGGTAGAGTCCTGCCCCATCCAAGCTTTCTCCAAGGTTATGTCTGGTATGTCGAGAGTGTCGCATAGAACCCTGTTCCCAATTCCATTGGGTCCGCTGAGGGGGGAGGTGTAGGGAGTCCTCTTACCTTAAGATTTAATTCTCTTGCTCGTCGGGTTCTTTCCTCCACAAGCTTTGCCTACACTACTTCCTCCACTGCTATGAGCGGAGAGGCCTTGTCCTTTCCTTTGACCACCTGTGCCCATGTGCCAATATGCGACTTTGTTTCCTATTTAAAGGACATTTGTTGGGATCTAATTTCCTCCTGTTTGTTTTTAAAATCTCTGATCTCCGCCTGTAAAATCTCGTCGGAATTCTGCCCCGCACTTTGTTCTCGGTATTCCTGCAGTGTTTTTCTAAAAGATGCGTTGTCTCCCTCTACCGATAGAGCTCTGCTTGATAAAGTGTCGATGTCGGCTCACAGCCTGCACTTTTCCGCCTCTAGGTGTTCCATTTTGCTCATAATTTGTCTAATTTGGGATGTCTAGAAATCAAAATCTGTTTCTAATGCAATATCGATGGGGTTGTATACATTCTCACCCATATTGTGGCACTGTTGTAAGTACTCCAATGGACCTCTGTTGTTGAAATCTTTGGATAAAGGTGTTTTGGCTTCCCCGAGGTCCTTGTTGTGTTGCTGCTCTGCTACTGCGGTCATTGAAGTTGATAGGAATTCTCGGCAGATGTCCGAGACCTCGTCCACCGTTGCCGTGTAAGCCGATTCCGGGGCACTGTCGGGTCCGTCTGCAATTGCTTTCAAAGTAATTCCAGCATTCCCACCAGAGGACGGTGGTCCGGTAGCCGCGGAATTTCCCTCCAGAGCAGTGGCACCTCCGAACAAAATCAAACGAGGACCAATAAAAATATATCCAGGACTACCCTCATCCCCGACAGTTGCCACAGCGGTTAGCGTATGCCCGCATCTCGACGCCGACCCATCCTCCTTTTTATCTATTATGGCATTGACTATTCTGTAAGTCGGCGCAGGCCTTGGCCCCACTACCACCAATCCCTAGTGCTGCTGACACTGTGGGGGCATGACCATGCCATGTGCTTCGACATATAGATGTTGCATGTGTTCTTGGTCTTGTTCTTGTTCTTGTTGCGTATGAGAAGATTGTGTGACGGGAGACTGGTTTTGCAGCGCATGTTCATGATCAGACTCACTAACGATGCCTGAATCCACTTCCATGGGTTCGAAACTCGGTCTCGGAGAGAGAAGATGTATGTTGTGTGGACGAGGTGCCTAAAGAGGTTTGTTGTCTCATGTATTTATATGAATCCATGTGGGTGAAAAGACAAGTCGTTTGGGCTTCATGAGCCTACTTGAAGTTGAAGCCAATCTTGACAATTTCACATACGAAGGCTTTTAATTCAAAAATGCACTTCTACTTGTCTGATTTGAGTGATCTTTAGGTCGATTTTGGTCTTCTCAGAAAGATGAATTTAATGAAATAATTATCTCCATCAAATGAGCTGTCCAAAGTGGAATTTAACCCTAGTTGCATAATTTAACAATTACCAACATAGTTCCAAGTTCCAAGAGCCTTAGATTTATTTCTGTCATATAGGACAGCAAAAAGTGAGTGCAATCAGCTTGTACTTTTCAGCCATATTGTCAGCCTGTACAAAGAGATCAGAGGCACATGTGTGCCTAAAGCAGCACATTCATGAGTGGATTGCTGACACTCCCGTGTGGAAAGCTTGTCGGGGATTTCTAAGTGAATATATGTGTTTTAGGTGGCCAAATACACCCAGAAAAGTACCAATTGCATATTGGATCAATGCTGATGTGTTTTGGGCTCTCCAAAAACAAATTTTACATGACAAAGACTTGCAAGAGAGCTCTAGAACTTTGCTGAGCTCTAGGGCTTCAATTTGATAATTATTGGGCAAGCATGATAAGCAATGGGCAAGGAAATCACCAATGAATTGTGCAGCAGTGAAGGGATTTCCATAATAGCTATGCTAGCCAGTTGAGAGGCATCTGGACATTGTGGAGACCCCAGGCTCAATATGCAGAGGAGCTCTCTCATGTTTTCATTTTAGTGAAGGAGAGTTCCCATCACCCAGCCCATTTATTTGATCATTGACAATTTTCCCATGTGGTATCATGGCTTAGCTAGTGAGTGGCCAGTTGTAGAGCGCAGTGGCACAATTGAATTTATGGTTGGGTGGAAAAAAGCTCCTCCATAGATTGGTTCCCAACAAATAATTTTCACTGTGATTCAATTGGCAATGTGAGGTTTCATTTGTTGACATGACAATGATGATTGCAAATGTGCAAATAAATGTGGTTTCCTATTGAGTGGTGATAATGGTTAATGAATTTACATATGTGGCCGTCTGCCTGAATTTTTATCTAAATGGAAAATGAGAGACAGAGGACCTTTAGGGGTCCCATAAACCAACTATCCTTGCAGACAAGGTTGTAACAAGCCTCTTGAACGAGAATTCAATGCTGGAAGGACAAAGGAAAAATCTGTTTCTCAGCCTCTTGAGCAGCATTGATGGCTGACTTGTAAACAGAGACCCTTGTGGGTCTCAAATATTAGGGTTATGCTTGTACTAACCATGCCAAAGGAGTTATGGATAGAGCAAGATGTCCAAGTATGTTTAGAAATCTGGCTACGAGAGTAAAATCCTAAGTTTTTATGATGAAGACTAAATGATACAAGTCTTTGCAAAGCATTTGAGTTAATTTGTTGAAATATTCTCTAATGAATCTATGAACTTGTGTGAATTGTTCAAAGGGCTGATTTGAAGAGGACAGCTATCGTATTCATATAGCTGGAATCTATTTTGATTTGGGGTTAAGAAGACATAAAGGTATTCTCTGCAAATGTCTTTTCAGGAGCGGCTAGCTTCAAAGCAATTTAGCCTTATGGTCTCAATTAAATACAATTGATAAAGCCTGGTTACTTTGTCATAATACATACAAGCCGGTAATTTTATTTTGCCATGTTTGTTCCAATGTTATCAGAACCGAACTGGTGATTGAACCGAAAAACCTTGTGGACCGAGAACCGGTCAGAACCGGTAAAATACCGGTGAAATTAAAAAAATAAATAAATAAATAACCATTTACCAGAAAGTTAAAACACATAAAATATTCATATTTTAAAGAAAAACATATATATTCATGTGTATCCATATGAATCCAAACCATTTATACACAAATATGCAAAAGTCCTCATTTATATAACAACAAATAGTCCATATAACCAAAATAGCACTTAGTGCAAAACATCACTGAACCAAAAAAATCAAGAAGCAAGCTCTAAAAAACCTTTATTGTCCAAAAATAACATGATAGTATGATACTACAGTCTACAATACTACAGCTACAGCCTACAAGCGCTAATTGTCAATATCATCATCAAAATCATCATCTTGATCATCCTCCTCATCCTCATTTGAAGAATAAGTAGCATCCAAGTCTACAATCATTGCCTATATTCACATCTTCATTGTCAATATAACCCTCTAAGCATTAAAATAAGATAGAAAAAGTGTAGCATGTCAAGCCAAGATTTTGTTTGAGTGATGGGTACATTTTTAGTAAAGTCATGATAGAGGAGTTCGACAACCATTGCCACTAACATCAAAGTACATAGAGGGATTGGTGCTCTTTATTATATACTAGTTCCTTATCCTCGTACATGACAAAATCCAATGGAAACATTGCAATCCCCACAATCCTGATATCTTGAAAAATTGTTAAGTTTGTTGGATTTTGAGTGAAATCTAAAATTCTACTTTCTCCGTATAAAATCCAATGAGGATGGAACCACTCTCAAACATTCTGAGTCATTTCATGGTAATGTTAAAAATTTAAGTAAAAGGATGGATGGAAATGAAAGATTAAGGAGACTGTCACTTTTAACATTACCATAAAATGCATAACAATAATAGGACCATAGGCTTGAATATTAGGCTGAGTACCATAGGCTTGAATATTAGGCTAGCCTAGGGGAGAATTCGAAGTGGGCCAACCAAATGAAAAAAAATCAAAAACCGACCGGTTCGGTGGAATAGGCAGATTTGGTACCAAACCAGCCTATTTCGATTCGGACAGGTTTTGGGCCAAAAACAGTCGGACCAGTCGATTCCACCGATTTCGGTCCGGTTCTGATAACACTGGTTTCTGCATCAATATCGGTAAGTTCATGGTTTTGTGTGCCGTAAGTTGTTGGTTAATCATGGAAAGGAAACTCATATATATATATATATATAGATAGAGAGAGAGAGAGAGAGAGAGAGAGAGAGAGAATCATTATATCACCCAAATATATTATTATGCATAGATTTGCATATATAATAGAGATTAGTAGTTATGTGTGACAATTTATTCATTTACCATATTTTAATGAATTCTTGTAATAAATTATTTTCTACAAGTAAGAATTAATTTATATAATACATACATTTACTCCAATGCAAGAATCTACATGAATATTGGAGTTTTAATAATCACTGGTAAGAATAGTACTTCCTAATAGTTAATAAATTCTTGTAGTAATTTATCATATAGAGGTAAGAAATCATATATTATTATATAATATTAATATATATATATATATATAATATATATTAGTGAAAAGATATGAGTATGTGTGATTTAGTAGTAGTTTTTTGTGAGAATTTATTTATTTACAAGGATTTAATGAATTCTCATAATAGCATATTTTCTAGAAGTAAGAATTCATTTCTATAATACACATATATACTTCTTTGCAAAGATTTGCATGAATATTAGGGTTTCAAAAATTTCTGGTAACAATGCATTTATTTACCAGAATTTAATGAATTTTTGTGGTAACTCATTTTCTCAAGGGGTGTGTGCATATATATATATATATATGCAATGATTTGCATACATGTTGAAATTTCAATAATTTTTGGTTAGATTTATTCATTATAAGAATTTGACATGCTTCTTGCAAAAGATGTAATTATCATAGACTCAACAGTTTCTTCAAAGGAATTAATTCTTTTGGAGCTCGTAAAAATCCTTCCCATACTAGTTTCAGAGCAATGGTAAATTTTATTTGTGATGGTGGAAAGAATTTGTATTATCTGTGATCGAGCCTTTGGTAATTGTAATATGATGTAAAAACTTTACCTTTTGGTTGTTGCCCAAAGAAGCTCATTAGCAATCGGGCTTATGGTAAATGCAATCAAAATGAAATTATGGTCGATGCCCAATGAATTCCATCGAAAATCAAGGGATGGATAAAGTAATCACAACGTACAAATTCTATTTTTTGCCAATGCATTATGAAATTATTCCATCAACACTTTGCAAATTCCATCAACTCTTAGTGAATTCCATCGACACCTTGTGAATTATATCAACACTTGATAAATTTATTCTATGGTTGGGCAGCGGGCTATTCTGCCAGGAACACTTGATAAATTTATTCTATGGTTGTGCAGTGGGCTATTCCACCAGGGCTTTGTGAACTCTGTCAGCACTTTGAGAATTCCTTCGATGGTTGCATTACTCCATCAATACTTTACGCATTCTATTGGCACTCTACAAACTCCATAGGCACTTGGTAAATTCCATCGACACCTCACGAATTTCTTTGGTGGCTAGGTTATTCCATCGGCACATTGCAAACTCCATCAACACTTTGGGAATTTCCTTAGTGGTTGGGTTACTCCATTAGCACTTCGTGAATTCCATCAATAGTTTGCAAACTCCATCAACACATGGTGAATTCTGTTAACACTTCGTAAATTTCTTCAGTGAATGGGTTATTCCATTTGCACTCTAAAAATTGATTTGGTATATTACATATGTAAAATGTCGGTGGGTGTGTATTAATAATGAATTAAAATTTAATTTCAATTCCATTTGTAAAGATGAAGATAAAGCAATAATTAGATCCAACAAATGACATGGCAGGGCTAGCTAGCTTTAGTGTTGACTCAACACCATCTTCGATGTGACATGTGGACCTGGGGTGCTACATCATCTACCACATGTCAGCAATATAGCCACACTAACATTGCACCAATTAAAAAACCTCTAATGGATTGTAACTTGGTGTCCTAAATTTAGAATGGGATAAAAACTCATATCATCATAAAGCTCTCCATGAACAGAGAATGATGGTGGCCTTGGAATATGACATGACAACCCCCCAAAACAGGACACAGAGGACACATTATATATCATATATTAAAAAATATAAAATTTAGTGAATTACACATAAAATATAAAATATATAAAACATTTAGATGATGATGATACAAATTCAATACACAACTAATGCATATAGTCAAAATAGCTTTAAGTGCAAATGCAATCCATCTTTGAGCCAAATATATATCAACGAAGAGGCCCTAAATGGCCCGTATAGTCCAAAAATAAAACATGCTACAACAAATAACTAGTACCATGTATAATCAAAATAGTAACATGTCAAATCGAGATTATGTTTGGGTTCACTTTTACTATGGTCATGATAGAGGAGTTCAATAATCATTGCCACCAACATTAAGGTACATAGAGGGCTTGGTCCTCTTAATTAAATGTTAGTTCCATACCCTCATACATGACAAACTGCAATGGAAACATTGTAATACCCTCAATCTTGAAATCCTAAGAAATGATAAGTCTGTTGGATTTTGAGTGGGATATAAAATTCTACTTTCTCCATATGAAATCCAATGAGACTTAAACAACACTCAAACATCCTAATTCATTTCATGACAATGTTAAAAATTTAAGTAAAAGTGACATTTAAGAATTTAACAATACCATTAATAGCATTAGTACGGCCTGGACAAATCCACTTCCCAACACTTGGAATCCCTTCTAACATTGCTTAATTTCCCTCGACTGCACTTCAAAACCTTTGAGAACTCCAAAATGACTGAATTGTGTGAGAATGAGGCGATAAATCTCAAGATTTTTTTTACAAGACACGTGTTCAAATTTTGGGACACCAGTAGGGAACACATGTCAAGCTCGAATTGTGTCGGACATGCAAGATCTGCGACACGTGGGGGCGGGGAGGGACATGTCATGTGACTTAGATTTTCAAGGATAACAGGTTGATTTCATCTTAAATATCAAGTCTCAAACCCTTTATATATCTAGCAACTTTCTCAGCATCTTCTACATGACCGACTCTAATATTTAACTTATAGAACTCTTTAGCGTATCCGTTGACTAACATAGACTTTTGTTTTAGGTTTTGTAACTATTTAAAAAGATTGATTTGATAATATTTAGGTAGGAACTTACCTTTAAGCTTCGCCCATTCTATCCCAACCTTTAATTTTGGCCTTTCCTTTCCTTTTGTGTTCTACATGTACCTCATCCTACCATAGAGTTGCATCTACCTTGAGCTCGGTCACTGGATACTTGACTCACTTGTTCCCCCTCAACATCATCATAATCAAAATACTTGTTTAATGCATTAATTCAATCCATCAATTCACTAACAATCAAATTACCTTCATACATTGGTACTTCCATTTTTGGTCTGGTGGGCATCTTGGCAAATATCTTCATCATTTTCTCCTCTCTTGATACTTCTCTTTCTTCCTCATTGGCAAACTCTTCCACTGCATCATTGGCATATGTTGCGCCAGCACCTCTCCTCTGTGCAGTCTCCATGGTTGCCATCCTCATTTGCAACCACCAGACTTCCGCTTGTAAGGTCGTATTTGCTATAGGTCGTCCTTTGCTTGCTCTTCTCACTTCTCCTCTCACTGCTCCTTCTCGGTCTACCATTTTTTTTACATTGCTTTGATACCACCGATGATGCCTACTGAGTCTTACAACAAACTTGAAATCCCCTCTTTTAATTCTCAATTGTAACAATCTGAGGTAACACCAATTCTCTTGTCACTAGGCGCTAAATGCAATGATCCACGTGACTTGACGATATAGCCAAGTGTCAAAGTCAAAAGGCGCCAACAGTTATTGCCTGTCGAACCACCAAGCAATCTCGTAAACAACAACTATGCAAACACTCTATAATCTCCATCCCAATGACGAGACAGCGCTTGATGGAAGAAATTTTTGCTTACCAAGGATGTTAATTGGTGGACCTGCCCAAATAGATGTCAGTCGTATGTACTCGATGGCCTTTGGTAATAAAGAGATGGCAGTGGAGCACTCCGCAGTGGCCACTCAACAATAAACGAGAAAGGTTGACAGACTTTATTTCCGTCTGTTTGCTCCAACAATTAATAAGTTGATCCGGGTCTGGGTGTGACAAAGCACCCTTCCAAGACCTTTTACTTCCATGATGTGTTAAATTGCATTTTCAAAAGAACATAAATGAATACATCTGCATATTGTAAAAAAGAGGAACATGACATTCATCAACACATGAAAACATAAGCCATTGATAACAGAGTCCGTCCAGGAGGGACTACGTCTCCGGGCCTCGGTGTCAAGATGGTGTAGGCCGTTGCATTAAGTGTTGTCAATAATGGTGATGTACATAAGAGGAGATGTCGCAATCATACAAGGAAAATGCCCTCACGCAAGAGTGGCTCCACGACTCAGTCAAAAAGGACTCCTATCAATATGACACAAACTCATGCATGATGATAATGAGCATCCCACCAACATGGCATAAAAGGGATCTCAATGCAAACATACATCGCGACACATGAGTATCCCATCAACATAACGACAAAGGGATCTCAAACAAACCATGATGAATCATGACAACAAGTACATCATACAGATGATTCTGCATCACATCAAGCAGGAATCATGAAAACAAGTAAGAAACAAGATCTCACATCAAACATCATATAGGGATCTGTGCAGCACAATGCATAGCAAAAAGAAGTACATGAACACACTGCATATACCTCACATCCTGAGGCCATCTGAAGAAAAGGATGTCAAACTGCTGAAGCTGGCCGGACCATCCATCTCGCTGCATCGAATCTCATGGAATGTCTGCTTGCATGTTGAACTCTGACACCTGCACTCCACTTAGAAAAGTGGCCAAAAAATGAAATGAGCAAATGGAAAATCTGAACACACCATCAGATTTGTGGCGTTGAATAGTTCAAAGTCAACTTTCAAATTTCTGAATTCTGAGAAAGTGAAAATTTGGGGCTTAAGGAATCTTTAGATTCCCCCTAGATTCCTCCAAGATTCCCTCCTCTGGGTCCTCTGCAAATCCGCTGCTCTAATCAAGAAACTGACTGCGCCATCAGGTTCGTGTCGCCGAGAGGTGTAGGATCGACATAAAATTTGTCCAATTTGGACACTGCAAAAATTTCACCCTCCTGAGAATTTTGCTCAATCGTAGTTCCACCTGCAATTAATTAATTAAAAAAATTATATCTCGATTTCCGTGCACGCTCCTAGTTCCTCCATCTGCCTGGGCGCACTGGTGAAATGAAGGTTTATATAAATTTTTGGGCAAATATCCTAAAGAATCTGTTTGGCAGATTGGTATGAAGGCGAAATTAGTTGAGGGGTCGGGTGTCAATCCCTGCCCCCCTCGTTTTAATAATTTACAGTTTTTAAAAAACCCGCAAACATTATTGGTGGGGGGTCGGGTCTGCATTGGGCCGCCCGCCCCCATAACCTCCGTATTGCATTTTGGGTGCGTTTAATGTTTGGGTGCATTACAATTTTAATGTTTGGTTGTTGCATTAAGGTTGGTACGTTGGCATATTAAAGAGATATGAGGCCGCCCGGTGGGGGCCGGCCCACGTGGGCCGGGCAGGTTCGATCCCCGCTGGCCTCACACTTCATACTGTACGTTGTTTTAATATGGCATATGGTAAGGTGTGGGGTGGTGGGGGTGGTGGCCCACCACCTCCTTTATATATTTTTTTTGTTTTATATATATAAGAATGTGATTTTGAAAATTCTCGAACATTGACCGGAAGTCTTTTTAACAAGGCGACAATTTTGCCCAGAATCCGGCCGGAGTTGACCGGATTTCGTCCGCCGAAAAAATTCTAAATTGTGTCTCCATTAAGCCTACCCAGTCAGCAAAAGTCAACCAAAACTTCAATTGCCTCTATCCTCTTCATCCGGACTCGGATTGACGAACCGTTCGCATCACCGCGATCATGACGACGAGACCTTTAACATGAACTTGGTTCGAGCATAATCCAAACACTTTGATTTTTGAGCTTCCATAAGCCCTCTCTGTCCTGTGTGTGTCTTTGGAGCCACCTAGATCACAAGCCCTACTCGTTGATCGTCACCATGTTTCAGCTCCTTTTGCTTCCCGGTCAAGCAAATGGCAATAGACAGGACAACAAGCAATTGGAAAATTTTTGTCTTTATTTCCCTTAGTTAACATAGTGTTGTTAGATTGCACCAAAAGATTGATCGCCAATATATAAGAGTTCCAACAATCTGATGGTCGATGGCTAGGACGTAGACGACAATGCTTTGATGGGGAACAATTTTGTCCCTGCCAATACACAAAGGCAAGAAAACTTGAAAATCGACTAAGTTTGCTCTACGGGGTCCATACAACAGTTTGGACCGCGCCTCGGCTCCACGCTCTCTGTGAATCTGCAACAAGGTAACTCAGTACATGCACAATTTATAACATACACAAGGGAATTTGATACTGAATACTGAATTTGAATGAAAGGCAAAATAATTATTTCACAATCGTGCACAATCCCTTTACACAGATCTCTCGATCTCTCCAATCTTACTCCTCTCTAAAACTTTGATTATTACATAAGAGAATTCTTTTAATAACTCCAGAGAAAAAAAGAGAATTATAATTTATTTTAATAGAATTCTCGTTCAAACCTAACAACCCAGAATTAATTCCTACTTTCTCTAACCAAATCCCAAATTTATCTAATTTATCCCTTTTACATAGAAACTATATGACATTCGGCTAACTCCCTAACAATTCTGAATCCTTCTAGACTATATATAATTTAATTATTACAAATTAAAATAACTTAGGGAACCCAACTTCCCTTGAAAATAAAACAGGGAACCAACTCCCTTCGTAAATGGGTTTTGACTTAAGGAGGTCAAAGATGAGTTTGACTTGTGGATGCTCCTGCATCAAGTACCTTAAGGTATGTGACATAGATGTAAGAAAATATGCTATCCAAGAAGAACACCAACAGGTCAGAAAAAGGCAAATATGCAGTACATCAAGCATCATAAGAAGCTTATATCAATGACAAATAATATGGATATAGATAGAATTCTATTCTCTGGGATCAGAGACAAAAAACAAATACAGCTTGGAAATCATTCTTCATACTCGTTTAAAAATTCAATTGTAGTGTATAATACTTCACCTGAGCATTAAGATAATCACTATGATGCCTGCAATCAAAACAAAACAAAACAAAAAAAATCTTGATTAGTAATAGAGAAAACAAAAAATACTTAAAACTGCTGAACTTCGGTTTTCTTACATATCACATATGAAAACACAATTACAGAACTTATATCAGAAACAGCTTCAAGATTTCAAGAAGAAAAACTAAAAACGAGCTCTTAAAAGCATACGTGTTGGGCATTGGCGGCTGAAGGTTTGTCACAAATGCTTCAGGGAAAGTCTCAAAGCGTTTATGGACCATCTCAATAGATCGTATCTGTAAATTATAGAAAGCATTATAAAAATGTCCCAACAACCGTAAACTCAACGGTAACTATTCTTGACCTAAAATGTAAATGTGGTCTACTTGTGTATTAACAAAATCAGCTCCTTTGATAGAATCAAAATACACTTTGTTATCCATACACTTTGATAACCGAAAGCAAGAAAGAAAGGATAGAAAATTTATTTTGTCCACAAATAACCAAATTTAAACAGCAAAACTTTATGACTGTAGAGACAAATCCTACAGATTTTAATCATGGATAAGAACCACTCAGGAGTATCCAAACAGAATGTGGATAGACTAAGAATTAAAATCTACAGAACAAACTCTAACAGTAAATTAACTGCAATATGAGGGGAGCCAAATTACTACTACAACTAAAGCACCCTGGCACATATTCACAATTTGAAAGATACTTGAAAGGACTATATGCACCTCTCCCAGTCGATCTCGTGCTCCAATGAGTCCTCCGATAACAGCAGATAAAAGAGTATAAAAGATTTGAAGATCCAATGCATATATCTACAGAATCACACAAGACACAAATTCTCTTAACCACTAATAAAGCTTCCTGCAATACAGAAACGGATGTACTAAGAAATGTTGAAACATGAATTTACACAGGCAAATGACATGCAGCAGATTCGTAAGGGCATAAGCTGATGTTTTATTCTGACTAAATTTGTTTCATAAACTGCCAGTTAACTACACCGCTAAGAATTGTGCCTCCAACGGCCTTTTAGACAATAAAAGATTGTTGATAGATTATTATACTTACAGCAAGAACAGGAAGCCAAAGAGTAGCAATTGTCAAGGCATTGTGATTGTCTGCAAAATGAAGACAGATTCAACATATTTATAGGGTGCCAGTAGTATTGCACAAATAAATCATGTTATTATTTAGCCCAATCATAAACAAAAATGTAGATAAATTTGTATCTAGTAAAAATGAAAAAGAACTACTGAATTCTCCATATTTATTGGGCAATTCATCAGATAATCTCCTTTGTTTTAAATATATCTTATATTTACAGAAAAAAAAAATATTTAAAAAACAAAGAAGGGAAGGGTATTTAAAATGAATATCATTACCATTTATGTAATGCAACTAGGACGGAAATAAAGTCAGAACAAACAACAGGATCCAAGGAATGAGCAACCTTGATTAACAGTAAACCCTTAGATAGAAGTAGATGGCATACTTAGTCATGGCACAAGAACAAAATGCAGACAATGAGCTAACCTCAAGCTCAAAAACAGATTTACATTTGAATAAGGCTGAAATCCCCCAGTAGTGTCAAACACTTGTGAAAGCAGAATAATTCAGGAATTGACAATCACCAAACAAAGCAGCCCACCAAAATACCCTACCTACCCTGAAAAAGGATTAACTACTGATCCAGCAAATATCTGCAGCATCTCTGAGCACACTGACAATCCTAGAAGATGTGCTTGCAGCCTCTAAGAAGCTACAAACAGGGGACAGTCCACCAGAAACCCACTCTTGGGCAAACAGGCCTTGGACAAATTCCCTTGATACATTCTTTATTTATTTAAAAAATTCAAAATAATAATAATAATATCTGAGTCCTAAAATTAAGGATAATGGAGGACTCAATTTTCTTTCTCAGTCTTAGCCCTCCAGGCTACCTTAGGAAGATGGGAATTTCAAATTTCCTTCCTATACTATCCCGAACCTCTTGTTTGAGGCCACCATAGTATTATTCTTGTCAAGAACTTTCCAACGACAAATTTTATCTAATTTCAAGTTTGGAGCATGAGGTTGACCCTAAAAATGTTAACTACCTTATCCCACATCACCAGATCATAGAGAAAACACATGGCTGACATGTCAGCAACCATGACACATCACCAGCTGTACAGCTGACATGTGGCAGAACTGTGCCCATGTGTTGCCACCATACAGCACCACATCCACAAGCTGGAGACAGCAGTTGCCTGGTCACAACCAAATCCAGGCAGGGGTTAAACATTTGGATAACCGGATCTACATATTTCTAAAAGTTACCTTTTATGAAAAAGCCAGATTTCTGAATTTCCACTGTGTTCGAGAGGACAACTTTCTGGACATTCAGATTCCCAGATAAATGGAACTTCAGCTATCCAGAATATTTCAAAAAGTCATTTAGTTCAAAAAGATGGATTCCGGACCCCAAACTTCACATCTGGATTTCCATTTATCTGGATTCCCAGATATCCGGATGTCCACCATCCAAAGGAAACACAAAATAACATTTAAGTGAAAAAATGGATTTCTAACTTCCAGATGCTATGTAACATGTTCCTGACACCACATCACTGTGCCACATCAGGTTCCATACGCCATCCATAGCATGACACGTCACAAGTTTATTCATGAAGGTAGCTTATGTGGATTCCATGTGTCATGAAGGAAGCTTATGTGGATTCCATGTGTACACCATGTATATCATCCACCTGGCATTTGGATCTGGGTTTTTGTTTCCAGTTAAGTTTTTGTTACTTGCCGATTTCTGCGACCCTGATTATTCCACGTAGTTCTGTCGTCAAGGTTCCTCCACGCCAGTTCCAATTTGGTAATTTTCACTGCCAAGTATGCAAAAGATAGTGTAGCTACAGGTACACATATTACCTGTCTCTCACAAAACAGGGAGTACTTCCTTCTCTACTTCTCAGTCCATCAGAAGTCTCTCCTTATCGTGCTTTTCAGTGAGGTCAATGAAAGATACAGCTAATGTCACAAAACTTCTTGTAGATTTTCCAGGTTTCCTGAGGTCTCACTGCTCTACCATCTGAAATATCTTAAAACTCAACTTGTCACTTGTTGCTCCAATCAACCGGATCAACCTGAAAGTATAATGTGATCATCCAAATCATCCCCGACTAAAGGGGGTTGTAGGATCTGAGATCTCCCTGGTGAAGAGGTTAGGCAACTCTGCTCAGGATAACAAAATAAGGTAGAGAGGGATCCTCCGGACTCTCTATATAGGCAATGATATCATCCTTTGATCTCATTGTATATGGCGCACTGAAAAATGAGATGCATCTCAGTCCCCAGCTCCTATAGGTGGCACAAATAGCATACCCTATGAGATTGTGGTATATGGTGATCTGTATCCCAGTGTTGTGAAAAGCGCGATCTAATCGCGCTTTTTTGAAAAAATCGCGAGTTTTTTCCCATGCCGATTAAATCGCGATTTTTAAACGAAAAAAATCGCGGAGAAATTTTTTTTGGCGCGTTTTTCGAAAAAATCACGATTTTTTGAAAAAATCGCGCTTTTTTCGAAAAACGCGCGATTTTTTGGATAAAAATCGCCAGGGCGCGGGGCAGCGGGTGTTATAAGGGAAAAATGAAAATTTTTTTGCCCATTTGGACAGCGCGCGGCGGAGGAAGAGCTCTGAGCTGGGAGAGAGGGTTTGGAGGGCGATTTTGCCGATTCAAAGGGTCTACGCTCACTATTTCGAGAGGAGATCGCCATTTTCACCGTAGAAACGGTATGTAGGTTGATTTTTTTTAGTTTTCATTGTTTCAAAACATTGTTTTTCTATGTTTTTAATTGTTTTTGGTTGAGAAACTTCATATGGGCACCATTTTTTTTGTTTTCATTGTTTTTAAAGAATTTTTTGTATTTCTTCATTGATTTGGGATGGGTAACTTGGTATGGCTATGGGAACCAATTTTTTTTTCATTTTTTTTAAACGTTGTTTATGTTTTTTCATTGTTTTTGGCATTTGCTTGCCATTTGGTTGGGTAA
>APFE031438562.1:40436-55073 GCA_000404065.3 Pinus taeda | reverse complement strand
TTGCTAGCAAAATTTCTCCTCTGGAGTGGTATTCCTTTCAGCATCGTAAGGAATAATCCTTTTTTCCAACCTGCTGTTGATGCTATTGCCAGTGTTGGCCCGGGGTACAAAATCCCTTCTTATCATGATTTCAGAGGCCGGATTCTTCAAGATCAAAAGCGTGACTACACCCAAAGATTGGAGGATTTTAGGGCATCATGGGCAAAAACAGGATGCACTGTTATGTCCGATGGTTGGACTGACCAAAAGGGGAGAAGCCTTTTAAACTTCTTGGTTAGTTGTCCCCAAGGGACTATGTTTATGAAATTTGTTGATGCATCTCACCAAATCAAAGATGCAAAAACTTTATGTCAATGATCTACTTAATCGTTGTTTCAAGGACTGTTTCTACTTCTAGTATGATTTTCCCTTATTCATTTATCTTTGGTACACTTCCCGGCTGCAAATGAATAGCATGGTCATGATCTCGATTAGGTGGGAACTTGGAAGACCCTTAGGCATTAATCCAAATATCTTGGGATGATTATTGACAGCTTTATGGAGATTCCCTAACATAGTTGATATCGACGTTTGAAAATTTAGTGAACATAATTGTGCCATTACACCCAAGTAGGTACCCCTTTCTGAGTAATTTTGTCATTCCATTAGAGCTCATCACTTTAGAGGGTTTCCATTGGATACATCTAAGCTCAATTTCCTTTCCTTCTAAGGTAAATCTTATGAAGAGATCTTGAAAATTAAAGGTCATTGTTACTGATGTTTGTAACCATTGAAGTTTTGAACCCCTAATACAACATCAACACCACCTATTTGTATTGCAATCATGGGATTGTCCAACAAATACTCCCCCATATTGAGCTTAAAACTATGTCACCGCCCCGAACAATTTATGGTGCCTCCATCTGCAATCACTACTTGAAACTCTTGTGCTAGATATATAAAACAATTGAGAAGTTTTGCTTATTTGTAATTGATGAAGTTATGGTTACTACCCGAATCAATCAACACTATTACCTTATTCCTTTTAATGTATCCTTCTATCTTAAGGATTTGAGTATTGATGCCAACTAATGCATGATAGGATATTGTTGGAGTAGTCTCTTGCAGCCCTAGATCTTATGACTATTCCAATTCTTGAACTTCTCCCTCTTCAAAGTCAAAGTAGAATAATTTCTTCTCACTACATTTATGCCCCTTATTGTATTTGTTATCACAGTTGAAGCATAGTCCATTTGCTCTTATTCCATCCATTTGTTGAGGAGTCAACCTTGTCGGTTCAGGAGAGGGAGAATGACATGTCAGCCATGTGTTCATTGTGAACACCTGGGTGGAGTATGCACCTTGAGAGACAATGATCATGTTGTCTATAAATCATTGGTCTCACCAGCATTTTGCTCTGATCTTGTGGAGAGATAGAGTAGTTAGTCAAGGCCTTGCTATGTGACAATGTTGGTTGATATGATGCTAGACAAATGGGTTACCAGTCTGACTCTTCTTATGAGATCTTTCCAGATTGAGAATATCCATGTACCGTGTATGAATACCTCCCTAGTTAAGAGGGAGTGCTGAAAAATGTGTAACTAGGTTCGATCTTCATATAGATGAAATGTACTTTTGATTCTTGTAAAGTGTAAAATGAAAGAAAAATATCATTATTATTATTTTTGGAGCATGGGTTTCATGCTCAGGGTCTTTTATTTTATAGGTCAAGCACCCATTGAGTGCTTCTAGGGTTTGTCCTAGGTCAAGATGTCAAGAGTCATTGTCATAAGTTGAAGACCCCATCGGGCACATTGTAAAAAGTGTCTAGACACCCTCCAAGAGCAAGTCGGCCTGGCAGCTGGCAAGTCGGCCTAAAAGAAGAGCCATGTCCACCATTGTAGAGCCTATAAATAGAAGATAACTCGTCCTACTTAAGTACAACCACTCACCACTCATTCTAGCAAAGGAAGAGGAAGAAGAAGGCAACAAAGGAGAAGGAGGACGAAGTAGATTTGTGTTTGGGCTAATTTTCTCTCACATGTGCTAAGGAGAACTAGGGTTTCTGTAGCAACACCTAGTGTTTCTGTCTTCAAGTTCGATCTTGGAGAAAAATGGACAAGAAGGTCAAGCGAAGGTCACCAAGGGTAATCCTCATGCTCCTGTAGTGAGGGAAAGTCAAGCGAAGGTCAAAGGAGGGCTCAGAAGGCAAATCAAAGCTCACACGTGTGGCAACAGCAACTGTTTGGGGGGGGCGGGGGGGCCAAAATTTTAGATCTGCAGTGGAGGCTGAAATTTCCACAGCTGGAGGTCGAAGAAGTGCTAGTGGAAGGGATTTCACTGGGTTTTGTTGATTTGGGGTGGCATCAGATGTGCTCTAGCCACAAAATTTGGTTGGGAGAGGTTGGGGCACATGAGATCTCCAATACCCAGAAAGGGTTTGGGCAAATTCTAAACAGATCAGGAGATATTAAAATAATTAATAATTTTAATGGAGTCCCTAAGTCTAAACTTAGGGAAAATAAAATATTAATGTGTATTAATATGAATCTGTGTTAGAGTGGTCCAAAAGACCTGGATCAAGCCAGATCTAATCTTAGCCGTTGATTAGGGACTTAATCTCGGTCATTGATATGCCAACAGGAAAAGTACAAGAGGAGGCTTGAGGGTCACTTGGAGAGTTCACCAAATGATCAGTCATTCTATTCTCTAGAGCGGGGTTTTCTAAGAGAGATAGAATCAATGATTGGGAGAGCAGCTGAGGGGAATTGAGTACAAAGAAATAGAGAAGGCAGAGATTGTGTCGGGAGAGCAGCGCAGCAGCCAAGGAGAGTGACGCAGAGCCAACAAGAGCTCACGCAGGACCACGCAGAGGCAACCAAGTGTTGCGCAAAGCACTAGAGATGCCAGCGTGTCTGACGCAAAGGCACAGAAAGCTGACGCAGGGCCTCCTGGGGCTGACGTAGGGCCTCCTGGGGCTGACACATGCCAAGAAAGGCTGACGCGGGGCCAACGTGAGACAAAGAGGGACTGACGCAATCCAAATTGGGCAAACACTGGGGTTGCAAAACAGTTTTGTGCTGAAGAGCTGCCGAAAGGATTTTCCAGGGTTTCAACCAGGAGATTTCTCTCAAACTGTGAGGTATAGCTGCTAAGGAAATTCTCTGTTGGGTAGGCCAATTTTGGCACCCAGATTGTACTCTGATATTGCTTAATAAGAAAACTCTCAGATAGCTACACCGATTTTCCCGCATTTGGTTTTTCCGGGGACATTGGTCCAAAAATAATGGTGTCATGTGGTGTGTTCTTGTTTCTTTTAGTTGTTGATCTGTAATATGTTGAGCATGCACTAGTGTTTATTTTTAGTATTTACTTTGTAAATAACTTGTTAAAGGAAAAATAACAAGTAGGTATGAATAAATCAGAAAAAATGCATGAAGGGTTTCTAACTAAGTAAACTTAGAAACTTCAACATGGTATCAAAGCGTGATTGCAGATCATAGGAGGACTAAAAGACATTAGCCGAGCGGAGCAATAGCAGCAGAAAACAGCTATTCTGAGGTGACAAACGTTGTTTCTAGTAGCACAGAAGCCAAGGAAGTGTAACGCAGAACCAGCCAGAGCCACGCAGAAGAAGTCAGGAACTGCGCAAAGCCCCAGAGAGGCTAGCGTTGCTGACGCAGAGGGCCAGAGGGCTGACACGGGGCATCCCAGGGCTGACACAAAGCCAGCATGAGGCAGAGAAGGCTGACGCAGTTCATAGAGAGGTAGTTGCTGGGGTCTAGAAGGCTACATAAATATTGCAGAGTGGAGCTGGTAAGGTACTGTAGTCAAAACAGTACCTGACAAAGCAAGGCCAGAGGAGTTGTCGCCAAGGGTTTCTAGCCGAGGAACCCAGATCAGCAGTGCACTTGCACAAAGATGATCAGAGTAGGGGGCATCTCGACAAGCTGCAGAAGGATTTCCAAGAAGGAAATCAGGGCTCAGAGGGAGTCTAGAAGAGAACTCCCGGATGGGAAGTAGAGACTCAGAGGAGTCGAACAGAGAACTTCCAAGAGGGAAGTAGAGGAGCGTCACAGCACTACACGGGGTAAGAGACCAAGATAGACTGGACGGAGCATCGAACTTCGCATTCTGGAAGGCCAGAATCTTATCAGTACTTGACAGGAATCATGTCAAGAACTTCGCCTTGAAGGTTATAGCTATCCCAGTTGACCCCAATGATAATGACAGGTACGAAGAAGCGATGGCAAGGGGCAAGTGCATCATCTGAGAAGGAAACGACATATGAGATGTGGGAGGCCCTCAAGAAATTGTACCAGCATACTTCTGTGCAGAGAAGAATGCTACTTGAGAATCAGTTGAGGTCGTATCAGATGAAGAAGGGAGAACCGATTGACATCTTCCTCGGAGGGCTGAATGAGATCCGAGATCAGTTGACTGCTATAGAAGCGACACTGGATCAGGAGCTAATAGTGAGGACAACCCTGAATGTTGTCTTAGAAGAATGGGAAGTATTTGTCCAGAGTACACTAGGCAGAGAGACACTTCCACCTTGGGACGAAATGTGGGCAGCTCTTTGCCAGGAAGAGGTCAGATGGCAGTCAAAGACAGGTAGCAGCAGCAAAGGGATCAAGGTCAAGCAGGAGGAGGAGAATGTGGCCCTAGCATCTGAGGGAAAGCAGGAAAAGCGGAAGAAGAAAGATCTCTCCAAGATCAAGTGCTTCCACTGTGGGGAGCTAGGTCATTATGCGACCCAGTGTCCTAAGAAGGAGAGTAAGGGAGAGTCTTTTGAGACTAAGGCAGCGCCAGCATGGGCAGAAAAGGAATTTTTGACAGACGATGACTTTGCCATGAGTGCACACGCACCACTTGAGTGGAAAAGGGGAGACATCGAGTTGTAGTCAGGCGGACTACAGGCGATGAGGGGCAGGATCCCTGAGGTACCCAACCTCTTGGATTAGACCTTGCTACGGGAGCCCGACGAGGAGTAGCAGGACTAGCTGAGTGGGTAGAGATGGATGCGCATGGAGCAACAGAGAGAGCTACAGTGCAAGAGTCCTGAGACGGCACAGACCTAGCAGGGTGCAACAGTGCGAGAGGCACGAGAGTGTTGCACCAATGCAAGAAGGCACAGTGAGGTGTGCAACAGTGTGAGATGCAGGGAGTTGATGCAGCAGCGCAGAGGTCAGAGAGAGGGAGCACTTGTCAGTGACAGAGGGAGCTTCAGCATCAGTGGGTGTTTCTAGCCCAGCAGGAAGATCAGTTGGGAGATCAGATACTTACTTCTCAGTAACTAAGTTGCAGTGCAGCAGTCGCAGCATGATGAGAAGAGGTGCAGTGTGGATGCAGTGCTGGGAGAAAGGACCAACAACAGCACAGATGCAGAGGGAGCTATCGTATAAATGCAGCAGTGGCAGTGGCAGAACCATGGGCAGCAGTACAGGAGGCAGCAGTGCAGAGGATGGTGGGCAAGAAGGCCTAGCATCAGCACAGGTACTGATGCCAGATGATCAAAGTAATACTCAGTGAGGAGTATTGGTAGATCACAGTCCTCGCTAAGAGGGAGTGTTGATTTGGGGTAGCATCAGATGTGCTCTAACCACGAAATTTGGTGGAGAGGTTGGGGCACATGAGATCTCCAATACCCAGAAAGGGTTTGGGCAGATTCTAAACAGATCAAGAGATATTAAAATAATTAATATTTTTAATAGAGTCCCTAAGTTTAAACTTAGGTAAAATAAAATATTAATGTGTATTAATATGAATCTGTGTTAGAGTGGTCCAAAAGACATGGATCAAGCCAGATCTAATCTTAGCAGTTGATTAGGGACTTAATCTCGACCAATATATGTCAACAGGAAAAGTATAAGAGGAGGCTTAAGGGTCGCTTGGAGAGTATACCAGATGATCGATCATTCTATTCTCTAGAGCAGGGTTTGCTAAGAGAGATAGAATCAGTAATCGTGAGAGAAGCTGAGGGGCATTGAGTACGGAAAAATAGAGAAGGCAGAGATTGTACTGGGAGAGCAACGCAGCAGCCAAGAGCTAGCAAGGGCTCATGCAAGGCAACGCAGAGGTAACCAAGTGTTATGCAGAGCACCAAAGAGGCCAACGTGTCTGACGCAGAGGCATGGAAAGTTGACGCAGGGCATGCCAAGAAAGGCTAATGCAGGGCCAACGTGAGATAGAGAGGGGCTGACGCAATCCAAATTGGGCAAACGCTGGGGTTGCAGAGCAGTTTGTGCTAAAGAGCTGCAGGAAGGATTTTCCAGGGTTTTAGTCAGGAGATTTCTCTCAAACTATGAGCTATAGCTGCTAAGGAAATTCTCTGTTGGGGAGGTCAGTTTCGACACCCAGATTGTACTTGAATATTGCTTAATAAGAAAACCCTCAGATAGTTGCACCGGTTTTCCCGCATTTGGTTTTTCCGGGGACATTGGTCCAAAAATAATGGTGTCATGTGATTTGTTTGTTCTTGTTTCTTTTAGTTGTTGATCTGTAATATGTTGAGCATGCACTAGTGTTTATTTTCAGTATTTATTTTGTAAATAACTTGTTAAAGGAAAAATAACAAGTAGGTAGGAATAAATCGGGAAAAAAAGTGCATGAAGTTCTAACTAAGTAAACTTAGAAACTTCAACAGTTTTGATAGGATCAATGTTACTTGGGAGCGGGAGTGAAAGCGGGGAGCGGGAGCGAAAACGGGAGTGGGAGTGACATTTTCAAAAGCTCCCGATTTGGGAGCGAATCTCGGAGCGATTTTTTAAAAATATATATATATTTTATATTTTTTAATTTTTGATACATATATGTCAACAAAAACATGTGTAGAATGAATGATTAGATATAAAAAACATAAAAAAACATAGATTGATCATTGAACCATATCAACATGATCATCTAGATCTAGAAGTTATAATCTTCATCAACCATGTCCACAAGTTTAGTAAATACATATTAACAACTGCAACATATTGAGTCTCGTGAATCATGATTCATCAAATTCAATCTTAAGTTTCCACTTCAAGCTTTCAAAAATTGAAAATTCAATATATTAACATTTATCATCATTGATCACCAAATTGTACTTGTAAGCTAAGTTTAACCATTACAGAAATATTATTTCTTGTAAGTCCTAACTTCTACTATTAACATGAAATGAAATGTTATAAAATGAAACATGAATAATGAAATGAAATGAAACAACTCTAGTCTTTCACGAAGCATCATATTCATAATTCACAATCATTACCAATGAGTTATAATTGCCAACTTCAAACTTCAAATTTTCATTGTCACAGTCATATATTGTTTACAAAAAATATCATTATGATATGAAAGAGTCAAGACTCAAGACTCAAGGACTCAAGACTCAACAGTTATGAAAACTAATAAAAACTAGAAAAGACAAGTAAACTGTAAATCGACATGTGGCCCTTTCCACGAGAGTCTCCAGGAGTATAAGCTGTTCGTGGTGGTCTTCTAGGAGTCTCCCGCACAGACCGACGACCAGAACTAGAAGGCACATGCCCTCCACGTGAGGGTGTAGATGGAGGTGGCGACAGCAAAGGAACAAGACTCGGAACTCGAACACTGTTACTGGATGATGGAGGTGGCATGGCTGCTGCAGATGCTTCATCTTCATCCTCTAGGTGATTGTCCCAAATTTTATATGTGGGATCCTCATAAGCCCGATCACAGTAATGACTCAACAACCTCAAGTTGTAGTGCACATAAACCAAGCTTTCTGCTCGGTTTTCATTGAGTCTGTTTCTTTTCACATTATGTATGAAATTGTAGGTGTTCCAACACCTCTCTGCAGAAGAAGTATTTACAACCTGTGAAAGAACTTTTTTTACCAATTTTGGCAAAAGTCCCTGGCCGCCATATGTTTCCCACCATGTGAGAGAATCAAATCTATCTCTGTCTTCCATTGCATGGAAGTTACCAAACAAACTAGTGCCACTGAAATATTTGCCTATTTCAAGGCGCACAGCTGCACATTCCTCCCTGTCAGGTATCAACTTTTCGAATGCTTGCAAATATCCACTAGTTACCTCTGCATCTAAATGGGGTTTGGTCCTAATCCCACCCCCTGGTGCAAGTTGGCCCAACCAAGATGTAGAGTAGTATTTTGGCATAAGGATATACGCCAAGCAATGTAGTGGAAGATTAAGTCTATTCCACCGTTCACACACACAATCGTGAATCAGTTTGTACAAGTCGGGATCTCTATTATGAATAATATCTTTTATTTGCCCCAACATGGTATCCATCTGCTCATACACCTCTCCAACCATTGGTTTGTCTGTATCTGCAAACCGAATCATGTGATAAATGGGCTTGGTGAAATCCAATACTTGCCTCACACTTGTCCAAAACTGACCATCAAGAGCGGCCTCCTCCACCAGTTCAAAACCTCGCCTGTCAACTGCATTTGTAGCCCTTTCCTTTAATACCTGCCAATGTGGACTTGATACCATGCTAGCCAATGACTCTCTTACCTTCAAAAGGCGCTTGAAGGTGAGGTAATAGCTACCAAATCTGGTCTTCGCAATATTCAACAACTCCAATCTTGAGTGACTGCGGAAAAGGCCATGGGCATTGCTATGATTTGTACTAAATTTTATAATTTGTTTGCCTTTCTTGTACAAATCACCAATCCATTTGTATTGTGCATTTTTGTTCTTGACAACATCATGCGTCAGAAGGTTCAATGTGTGAACCAAACATCCAGACCAAAATATGTTGGGGTATTTATCCTCAATAATTGCTCCCGATGCCTTACAATTAGGAGCATTATCAGTGATGACTTGGATGACATTATATGGCCCAATACGGTCAATTGTTTCAAGTAATGTTTCTGCAATGTTGATGGCGGTCCTGAACTTGTCTGAGTAATCATGTGCAGTTAGAAAGATGGCACCACTAACAGACACAGCAAGAACACTTATCAATGGCTTGCCTTTTACATTTGTCCATCCATCAAATACAATGGACACCCCATGGTCAGTCCAAGAACTCGTCATTCTATTCAAAGAATGTGATATTTTTGCTTTTTCAAGATCAAGTCCAACGGTTCTTGCCTTGTCATACCCAGGGCTCTTGTATCCTTTAGGGGCATCATTTATGGCAGAAACCATTTCGTGCAAATAAGGTGAGCGAAGAACATTGAATGGTATCCCACATGCATAGAGAAACGTGTAAACCTTTGAATCCACATCATTCCTACACCCCTCATCAAGGAAACCTGATATGGTTCTACGCCTTAAAGTTGATGACCCTATGCCTCCATATCCACTGCCTTGGGAGGATGCTGAAGGAGTTCTTTGTGCTTGTGATTGTGAGCTTGGTTCAAAGAAACCCCTTGATTTTTTAAATTTGTATTGGGCTTCCTCCTCTTCCCTTATGTATTTGGCTCTATCCGCTACTGACACTGCTAGACAAGTTTTGATTCCTATTTGTTTATCTCCATCCCATGGCCTTTTCCCGCAAAGGTGTTTTCTGGCACGGGTGTATGAACCTGTATAATTATTGTTGCAATGGGGGCAATGAAATTTAGTGGTTCCACCCCCTCTCCCTGCTTCAGGCCTGTTAACATATTTCCACAATGGGGTTTGGTCTTGTTTAGTTTTTTTAGAGTCATTTTCACCCTCCTCCAGCTCCTCCTCATCGGGGTTTTCATCAAATCCACTTTCTCTAGCTTCTTCATCCCCCTTTTCATTTTGGCCCCTCCGTGTCCTACTCTCCAGCACCATAATAACCATAAAAGGGACCAAGAAGAGGAAAATGCCAAGAAATATAGCCAGGTCCATGATGTTTGATATTTGTAGGCTTCTAAATCTACAAAATTTAATGGGAATGGGAATGGGAATATGAATGAGAAATTAATTTAATTTATTTAGGATTAATTAATTTAATTTATTAATTTAATTTAGATTCATGAATTTTTTACTAAATAAAGTTAATAAACTAAACTAAACTAAATTACTACCTAACTAAGGTTTAAAAAACTAAATTACTAAGTTACTAAACTCTTTGCAGGCTTGCTCCTTGCTCCTCAGCGCTTGCTCCTCGCTCCTTTGCTCTTCCTCTCCAGCTAAACTCAACTCATTCAAGTGATAATGAAATGTTTTTTGCCCCAATGTGATTTTAAAACATAATTTTTTTTAAATTAAATTCTTTTTCACGTCCGCGATTTTTTTCTGTGCGGAACGCTCCCGGCGTTGCTCGAATCGCTCCCGGAGCGAAATTTTAACGCTCAGGAGCGATGCTCCCGAGCTGTAATTTTCGCTCCGGGAGCGACGCTCCCGATATCGCTCCCGATTTTGGCAGGGAGAGCAAAAATTTTTATCAGGAGCGTGCTCCCGCCCGGAGCGCAGACTAGGAGCGTGCTCGAAGGGGGGGGAGCACTCCCCCGCAACTCTGGACAGGATAAAGGTTAGCACATCATCTGGAGAGGTTCGTCTTGGTCTTGAAGGGTTCTAAAGTCAGACTTAAGGTCTTGGAATTCGTCAATTGAAGAATCTATAAGGAAGAGAAGATATTTGCAGGTTTTCCTCTCAAGTGGAGAGATTTTGGCCCTGGCTTGCAGCCTATATTCTGTGTTATTGTTCTTCTTGTTTTGGTAGTTGTTTGATGATTCACACATATAATAATAAGTAACAAAGCTAATAAGATAAAGGACATCACCAGCAATTATCAAGTAAAGAGAAATCTCTATAATCATTTGCCCTTTTGATTTCTCAACAGTATCTTCTTGTGGGTGTAAAAGGAATGCATTCAAGTGAAGCACGATGGACGAAAACCGAAGAAGTGAAGAAATTATACACTCACTTATTTTTTGAATTAAACAATAATTTTTGTGGTACAAAAGCTTCTTATTGGGGAGGAGTTATCCAAGACGATCCCCAACCAATCCAATTAGAAAATGCCATGGAGACACAATCTCCATTGGCCTATGACTTGGCTTCAAAGTTCTTCTTCCAAAGAAATCAATGGTTAGACTTGGAGGGATTTTGGGCCCTCTTTGTCATTATCCTGCCACCCTTCCACATTCACATCCTCAATCACAGTCTACTCAGTCGTCCTCCTCGCAAAAATATACATTACAAAAATCTAAAGACGTGGGCTCAACACAAGGCTCTCTAACAGATCCCTTCATCTTTAAAATGGTTTACAGAGGCAATGCATAGTTAGAGGAACTAAGCAATGCAATTCCATAGCATGGTGCCGAGCAGTGAACCATGACGACTGTTGAGATTTGTCTCAGCTACACAATCGACAATTGATGGCAATGCTCACTTTCCTTGAGACAATGGAAGGCCACAAGAGTTCATGAGCTTGGTCATTGGTATTGAACGATCCACCATTGCAAAGAAATACCCTCACACTGAGAACCCTCAATTTCTGTCAACGCTAGACAAGAACCCCTCCATCAAAATCATCATTCACAAAGCTCTAACAACCATTTCTGCTCTGACATTGATTTCTCTGTTTTGGGTTCCATCATGGGCTCTCAAGGTGTGGATCATGTCAAGAATGATTAGGGCAGAGTGAGAGAAAAGATGAGGGAAAAGTGAGAGAAAATATGAGACAAAGTCAACCTGGCCTAGTATGAAGTTGAACGGCCAAGACAGCCTCACCGAAGTCCTTTTCGAGGGAAAAGCCCCTTTATTGGGAAAGTAGATTAAAGGCCATTTTCCGATGTATAATTGCACTCTGCATCTTTCTGAATGGATCAATTTGTCAACTGAAACAAACCCAGAGACATAGCCAATACGGGTGAACTCCGCTATCAATTTGCTGAGTTCTGCTTGTGTTATTTCAATTCTGATTTTTAAATTTCAAACCTTAACACTGATTTTTAATTAATTAGCTTGATTTTTCAGGAAATTGCGGGAAATTGGTAAGCTTGTTAATAGATTCCAAATTGGCATAATGAAACCTCTAGCACTAATTTCAGACCAATAACCAACAAATCTGATAAATTGAAGTGAGCAGAAAAGCACAAAAACTATACTACAAGTACAAAGTCATATAGTAATAATGTCACCTTCACCCTTGGTTAGCTAAGAGTTAGGTAAACAATGAGGGTAGACATGTAACAAAGACTGCTTCACGAATAGAAAATCCATGGTTGTCATCCTACATGGTGTCATGAATTGGTCATTGGACAGACCATACAATATATGATGTAACAGCTGCAATTCTTCTTGCTACTTGTGATCCAACTCTACAGCCCCTTCAAGTATTGCATTCAATGACTTGACTATGGCCCTAACCAAATCATTCAAAACCACACAACCCAAACTTAGGAATTTAAGAGTTGGATCAACCCCTAAACAAAGCCATTTGAGCAAATGCCAAAAACATGATCATCATCTTCAGATATTTGGGTTGGCAATCTTCCTCTTGGAGCAATGGTTCCAATCCCACGTGGGGACCTTATGTGACCCCCTCTAGGTGCCTGAATGGGAAAATTTTATCAAAATTTTTGGCTCTGAAATTTTTTTCAGATTTCATTTGTTATCGAATTCAAACACAAACATGAACTAGGTGACTTAGGCTCTAGTCCATGATAGTCACATCAATATCTAGCTAGTAGAAATTGTAGCTACTAAGTTCACATGTATAATTGCTTCCACTCTATTAGGTGCTTGCCTAGGGATTGCAATATATTTCACAAATACATCAACCCTCTGGTCCATATAAACTGAAACAGAACTAGTTTAGTGGAGGTAAGAATTGATTTTTTGATCACAGCCTTACATTTCTTACCCTATGTTGTGAAGTGATCCAAGTTTGTAAAGATAATCATCCTGATTGCAGATACAAGGTCAATGGATGAAGTCACATTTAAGCTATCTTCAGTAATAAGGAATAGCAATGAACAGGAGGCATTGACCAATGATGGATGCTGTCTATGGCATGTTAGGTTCGCAATAAAGCTCCTTAGAAATAGGGGACCATCCACTAAGAGAATATGACAATTAGTCATCATTTACCACTTCTCCTTGAGCAGGTCTGCATTCACACTAATGCTATAACTTCAAGTATCATGTCCTCACGTGTTTCAGGTGTAGAAAGATGACAACAAAAATTGAAAAGCATAATGGAAGAGGGAGATCATACGTTTGGATACAAAATCATGCCATGCGTAAGTCAAGTTGTCCAGGTCCAGTATTATCCTTGTAGGGCTAACCAGTGGCTTTATCTGCACAGCAAAACAAATTGTCGTCCACATTTTAAATTCTGGAAACAAAATTTACAGAATATAAAAGAGAGCAATAAAATCAATCAGTATAAAGCCATAACATCTACTTTTCCGGCAAAGCCAAAAACAAACCCATGTACATCACATACCTGAAGAAAATAGGCGAATGAAAACTTGCATCCAAATATCAGCAACCAGAAAAGCACATACCTAACAGACCAAATCAACCTCTCTTGAGTTCATTCAGTAATAAAAACAAAATGCATTTAGTCAATAGAATCCAACAATGCAAAAGAGTAGTGCAAATGACTAAGATCACCTTTATATTAGAACTTTCATGAACATAAAATAAGAATTCAAACTCAACTTCAAGGAATCATTGAACTTGTAAATGCAACTTAACATTCTGGCATGCCAAGTGTTAATCCCATATGAGAGAGGGCAACAAACAGTAAGATAATAGAATATAAGAGTGATATTGTGATAAAAACACTTTAGATGACAAGGTACATACCGAATGGTCGTAGATTCGTATCTAGTCATTTAGATAGATTAAAAAGTACAGCGTTGAAATAAAGTCAACCTACTATGACTTTCGACTTTTATTTAAATACAACGAGTTGTCACCCCATGTAATCACATAAAAATAGTTTTGAGAATATTAGGTTCATTCTTCACTTGCTCCTTGAGGCTTGAACAACAGATTAAAATGCAAAAAGGATTTAAGGGACATCATATTAATTCTGAGGGTATCAATCCTGAATTTGCAAAGCTACTAACTTAATGACAACATATCCAAATTCTTGTTTTTTGGGATGTTGCATCAAATCATTATTTTCATGCCAATTTTGAAAAATGTTGATGCAGCATCAACCTTTTTTTGGAGAAGGATATTTTTGACACTTTAAATTTTCTTATGTATTAAGCAGTGTTGCGAACATCATGATGTTTTGAAAAAATCGTGAATTTTTCAAGATAACGATTTTTTTGGCTGATGTTATCAGCGATTTTTTCAATTTCAAAAAATCGCAATCCGATCTTTAAAAATCACGGGGGCGGAAAACAGACAACTTTTAAAGCCAAATTCGGTTTTTTTTGCTCATTTTGCAGATAGAAGGCAAGAGTGAGAGCTAGGGAGGAGGAGAAATCATCTACAAGTGCAAGAGATGAAAAAATGAAGGAAAATAGCATCCCAAGCAAAAAAACTTAAGTTTGGACCAAGTTTCTTCAACAAAGCGTGGTTTTCATGTATGGGCATCAAATTTGGCCCTTTTTTTTCCAATGTTCCACCAAGACTCCGGGACGGGGAGATGCGGGTGTGGGAAGACGCACAAGGGGACGTGTGGGAGTACCCTCAAATTTTATTGAAATTTATGGGGAACAGGAAGACCTCGGGGTATATAATTTTTTTCCTTTCAAAAAAAAAAAAGAATCTATAT
>APFE031438562.1:16829-35834 GCA_000404065.3 Pinus taeda | reverse complement strand
ATGTGGGACACTTCCTCTAGCAGAAGACTTCAGCTTCTTGCCAGTTTTTGAAGAGTTCCGGAGACAAAATTGAGAACGCTTCCTCTAGCAGAAGACTCCAGCTTCTTGCCAGTTTTGGAAGAGTTCCAGGAATTGCATAAGCATTCCAGAGTTGTTGGTCATCCTTAAACCATCACAGGTTGAGACTTCCCTTTTCAGGTTGAATTTTTACCTTTTATGTGGGGTGAGACCTCCCTTTATGGTTGAAGGTTTCCCTCTTTAAAACAATAGGATCACTTCCTCTAGCAGAAGACTTACAGCTTCTTGTGAGTTTTGGAAGAGTTCCGGGAACTGCACTAAGCGTTCCAGTGTTGGTGGCTATCCTTAAACCACCGCCCTTTTTTACCAACATTTCATAGAGCACATTCAGCCTAGTGCTGCCATGCATTATTGCACATTTTGTATTACAAGCTCTTTTCTTGGACTCATACATAACCCTTCGGATTAAGGGGGGGAATGTTGGACACCTAATCCTAAAGGGTTAGCGTGGAAGCCGAATGGACAAAGCAGTCCAAGGGACCTTGGGATGTGAATCCCAACGGTCACCAAATGTACTATAAATGTACATCTTTTGTGAATAAAAATAGCAATGCAAGCTTATCTTTCTATTTGTTTTCTCGTTCACCATGTCTGTTTAACAATTCTAGATTCTAAATTGATTTAAAATTAAAATTCATCATTTATCATTCTAGAATCCAATTAGTACTAAGCAAAATAGACTATAATAGATACTGAAATCTAAAGACTGAAATAGTAAATTGATATAACTAAAAATAAAAAACAATGGAGTGATGAGTCTAAAAGTCACTCTAAAGTACACAAAGGGCTTGGTGCTCTTGATTAAATACTAATTCCATACCCTTGTACATGACAAAATGCAATGGAAACATTGCAATCCATCGAATCCTGAATTCTTGAAAAACTGTTAAGTCTGCTGGATTTTGAGTGAATCTAAAATTCTACTTTCTCCATATGAAATCCAATGAGGTCAAAACCACTCTCAAACATCCTGAATCATTTCATGGTAATGTTAAAAATTTAAGTAAAAGGGTGAAAATGAAAGATAAAGGAGAATGGCACTTTTACTGTAAGAATTTAACATTACCATGAATTGCATAGCATTAGTAGGGAAATATGGTCAAATAATAGGTTTCCCAGTCATAAATCATTGTTTACAAGCAACTTTAAGGGGGGCGCATAGCCCATTTTGAGGGCCACACTGGGGAAACGTCGCCCCCGCGTCTCCCCGCGTCTCCCCAAAAGGGGGACGTGGGGAAACGTTTCCCCAGACGTCCCCCCATCCTGGGTGCGTGGGGTGCGCGCACCTGACCCTGGGGGACGTGTCCCCGTGGAACACTGTTTTTTTCTTGTTTTTCCTTGGGTTTCTATCACCCATTTAGTTTCCATGATTTTTGATTGGATTTGAGTGCGGTTTTTGTTAATTTTAGGTATGTTCTATGCTTAGAGCAATTTATTTCAATTTTCACAGTTAGCTCAATATCTTTTCCAGATTAGCAATCACATCAGCATTAAAGTAAATCGCAGATAGAACATAAACATAGATTGCAGAAGACAAGCCAAGATAAGAGGACACAAGATGTGGCGCTAGCCAGGGACAAACCCCAATGTGAAGAAACCCTTGATCAATTCTTCTAATATGTTCTTCAATAGTTCAGCGGAGAGAGAGAGAGAAAGATAGTACATATACAACAGAAGTCAACACGTTGACTTATCTAAATAAGAGCATAGATCATCTCTAAGTAGATGATACATGAGGTAGCTGAATTCAGTTGAAGACATGTTGCTTCAACTGATTCTCCAAGGTGACTCCATCACCTATCATTGTGTTGCACCTCATCATCACGCTCCACCTCACTGTGTTACACCATACTGCACCCATCATCACTATGTTGGACCTCATTACCATGTTGCACACATCATACTGTTGCACCTTATGTTGCACCTTCTTGTACTGCAACATCTTGCTGCACTCACCAGTGTTGCCTCATACTATACCTCATTGTACTGCATCATGTACCATTGTTGTCCTATCTGCCATTGCTACACCATGTTGCCACACTGTTGTTCCATGTGCTTGCAGCATCATGCTTGCCACCATGTGCTTTCTGCGCCTTGCCCAATGTGCTTGCCACCATGTGCTTGTTGCACCTTGCCCAATGCGCTTGTAGCACCATGTTGTTGTCCTATCATTGCTGCTGTCCCATTATTGTTGTTGTCCCAATGGTTGTGACTACGCTTCTCGTTAGGGTATGTGCCATTGCCCTTGACCCAACACACAACAAGACTAACCATCTAGTGTTGTGGCCAGCCTTGAAGAGGTTCCTCCCATGCCACGTTATCCTCTCAACGCAGCGATGAAATAACTCCCACAACTTGCTATGGCCTGCGGCCTAGCTTGTTGTAGCTTTCAGCCTCCTCAACATGCCCAAACAGCCACTCAAATTCATGCATTTAGCTTCCCTCTACTCGGCCTAGCAGCCTGCCTTCTCGGCCCTAGATCCTTGGCCCTCCATCCATCAATTCAGTCACTTGAAGTAGCCTACAGCTAGGGCATCATGGACCTGTCGTTAGGGCATCATAGTAACCCTCCTCGACTGCAGCTAGGGCTTGTAGAGACTAGTGTATAGGGCAGCGTGTAGGCTTCCTTCTTGACTGCGTCTAGAGCTTGTAGAGACCAACGTATAAGGCAGCGTGTAGCCCTCCTTGACTGCGTCTAGGTTTCAAACTAGGGATCCTTACCTTCTGCGTTTAGGGCTTCCTCTCTTAGATTTCTCTTCCACTAAAACCCAGACAAGTGGAGAGATATCAAGAGTGAAGTGTGTAAAATGACTCTCAAGTCATCTCCTTTTATACTAAAACGTTGAGCACATGTGGGGGTAATTCGGTTGCTGGCCGACTTTGACGAATTGTCTTATAACACAAATAAATTCATTACTCCATGAATACTTATCGGAATTAGATGATCTTTAGATCAATCCTACACCTCTCGATGAGAGGGATCCAAGAAAAATATTAGTTGTCATAAATAAGATGACCCACATGGAGTTTGGCCCTAGTTGCCAATTTTAACACTCCCTCTCAACTAGGGAGAACTCCATCCGCTGATCCATTTGCCAAATTGTACTATCTCTGCCATCAATGCCCTGCACTACTCTGCTCTATTGAACCATGAAGAAGAAGAATTGATCAAGAATGTCTCATACCATTCTCTACTGACCCGAAGTCAATTCCATATGAAGAGAGTGTGTCATACCACTCTTATTGATCCCAGATCAATTCCAAGAGAGTGAGTCATATCACTCTTACTGACCCGAAGTCAGTTCCAATTGATCCCAGATCAATATCAAAAGAGAGTGTCTCAAACCACTCGTACTAATCCTAGATTAGTTTCATTGATCCCATAACAATGGAGGTCATCCTAACATAGGGAGCACGGTAGATACAATGATGTGTCCATCGATAGTACTACTATGGTCCTTAACCCCATTTCCCTACTCATTGGCCAAATGAGAGGTACTTCCCATGAGTCCCAAACTGCATGGGTAGGTTGCCTTGACAGGAGAACCATTCATCATGTTCATAAGTCGCCACAGGTTATCACAGGGGAAGGTTGAACCATTCACCCTATACACAGCGCACCATTAAGGGAGGGTGAGTCACCCTATAGTCTCTTGTTGCTCCAGGAAGTACCTCAAGCTACCTGGAGCTCCCAGAGCTCAATGCATGCATCATGCAGGACCCTCATAAGAGGGTTTCTCAACGACTCCAAGTCGTTCGGGAAAGTCACAAATTTAACCTTTTCCTCGGGGCTTCGACAGAATGTCTACGACCTGTACATCAGTCTCAAAGCGATGGAGCCTTCTCGCTCATCAATGTACCATATCCCAGATAAGGTAGTATCTAATGTCTATATGATGGAGCAATCATAGAATACGGGATTCCTCAACAATCGAATCCCCCTTGGTTGACATAGAAGATCCATCGAAGTAGTCGCGGGTTTGCAATTCACCATTGCAAATCCGAAATACAACTCTCTCTTACTTCTACAAATGAGAGGGTCTGCACCTGTCAGAAAGAGGTCGTCCTCAGAAGGTGCCAGTATGAGAGGTCTATCATCCACAACCTTCAAGCAATGGTTTGGATCGACTTCACTCCTAGTGAATCTCAGCTGCATCAGACAGCTATCAATCCTCTCATATTAAGCCTAGGGTGTTTGCTTCAAGCCATAGAGGGCTTTCTTCCACTTGCATACATGAGATTCCTGATCATGAATTTAAAACCCCTCGGATTGTTCCAAACCTGTGGACCTGCTATATGAGGGGAATGGTCCCTTTGTAAGGTTTTCCTTCGGTACATCTCAGACATGTACATTCATGCTCTTCTTGAATTCAAGCATCCCTGTCACCATCTGACTCACATCGGGTAGGGCCCCATAATAAGTAGACCTCTGGTGCTATAGAAGAGATGTGACCACTGACATGGTCCCCAATGGACCATCCTGCAATTTGATACAAACTGCTAACCCTGAACTCATAGATAAAAGCATCTTTAAAAATTCTATTTTCAAACACATACCTTTCCATCGATGAATGCCACCCTGTAACCTTTGACTTCCATTACCGAAATTGACACCAAGTTCTTGCGATCAGGTACATAAAAGAGATTTTGTAAATGAATCAAGTTACCGTCATTCAATTGAGGGGTAACATTCCCTACACCCTTTCCAGGATAGGTGGCATTGAATCCAAGTATAATCCCAAGATTGTTTCCATCTCAACCAAATTAGAGAGAGCACCCTTTTATCCGATGAACTGCCTTGAAGCACTACAATCAATAAGCCAGATTCCCAAAGAGTCTGGAGGAAAGGAAGACAACATTTGATTCTTCATACCTGGAGTTCCTTGATTTCTTTGAAGAGTCGGTCGTTTCCTTAATGACCCGTATTCCCTGTCATTCCTCCAATCATTGAAGATGTCTCTGGAATGATTGTTATCATCATCAAGTGATGTGTCCCTACCAATCGGACACTTTTTCGCAAAATGGTCGAACTTATTACAAACAAGGCATCTGCCTTTCCTTCTACCCTTAGATCCGGACTTCCCATTGAAGTGATCTTTAGGTAGACCATCAGAAGCTTCCGTGACGCCATTTTGATAATATTCTCTGCTTCGACTTCACCCTTGGTGAATTTGAAGAGGGATGAGGAACCCACTGAGCCTTTTGTCCTTTCCCAACTGTCTTCGATGATTGTTCTTTCACTCTTGCTGGGGCTTTGTCTTCACCTCAGCTTTGACACCATGTTAATTTTAAGTATGTTCTATGCTTAAAGCAATTTATTTCAATTTTCACAGTTAGCTCAATACCTTTTCCAGATTAGCAATCACATTAGCATTAAAGCAAATTGCAAATAGAACATAAACATAGATCACAAAAGACAAGCCAAGACAAGAGGACATAAGATGTGGCGCTAGCCAGGGACAAACCCCAATGTGGGGAAACCCTTGATTAAGTCTTCTTATATGTTCTTCAATAGTTCAGCAAAGAGAAAGAGAGATAGTACATATACAGCAGAAGTCAACACGTTGACTTATCTAAATAAGAGCATAGATCATCTCTAAGTAGATGATACATGAGGTCGCTGAACTCAGTTGAAGATACGCTGCTTCAACTGATTCTCCAAGGTGACCCCATCACCTATCATTGTACTACACCTCGTCATCACGCTCCACCTCACTGTGTTGCACCATGCTGCACCCATCATCACTATGTTGGACCTCATTACCATGTTGCACACATCATACTATTGCACCTATGCTGCACCATCCTGTACTGCAACATCTTGGTGCACTCACCAGTGCTGCCTCATACTGTACCTCATTGTACTGCATCATGTACCATTGTTGTCCTATGTGCCATTGTTGCACCATGTTGCCACACTGTTGTTCCATGTGCTTGCAGCATCATGCTTGCCACCATGTGCTTTCTGCACCTTGCCCAATGTGCTTGCAGCACCATGCTTGCCACCATGTGATTGCTACACATTTCCCAATGTGCTTACAGCACCATGCTTGCCACCATGTGCTTGTTGCACCTTGCCCAATGTGCTTGCAGGACCATGTTGTTGTCCCATCATTGTTGTTGTGCCATTATTGTTGTTGTCCCAATTGTTGGCATTGTTGTGATTGCACTTCTGATTAGGGTATGTGCCACTGCCCTTAACCCAACACACAACAAGACTAGCCCTCTAGTGTTGCGGCCAACCTTGAAGAAGTTCCTCCCATGCTACGTTATCCTCTCAACACAGCCATGAAATAACTCCAACAGCTTGCTATGGCCTGCAGCCTAGCTTGCTGTAGCTTTCAGCCTCCTCAACGTGCCCAAACAGCCACTCAAATTCCTGCGTTTAGCTTCCCTCTACTCGGCCTAACAGCATGCCTTCTCAGCCCTAGATCCTTGGCCCTCCATCCATCAATTCGGTCACTTGAAGTGGCCTGCGGCTAAGGCATCATGGACCTGCGGCTAGGGCATCATGGACCTGCGGTTAGGGCATCATAGTAACCCTCCTTGACTGCAGCTAGGGCTTGTAGAGACCAACGTATAGGGCAGCGTGTAGGCTTACTTCTTGACTGCATCTAGGGCTTGTAGAGATCAGCGTATAGGGCAACGTGTAGGCTTCCTTCTTGACTGCGTCTAGGGCTTGTACAGACCAGCGTATAGGGCAGCGGGTAGCCCTTTTTGACTGCGTCTAGATCTCATACTAGGGCTCCTTACCTTCTCCGTTTAGGGCTCCCTCTCTTAGATTTCTCTTTCTCTAAAACCCAGACAAATGGAGAGAAATCAAGAGTGAAGTGTGTGTAAAATGACTCTCAAGTCATCTCCTTTTATACTAAAACGTTGAGCACATGTGGGGGTAATTTGGTTGTTGGCCGACCTTGACGAATTGTCTTATAACACAAATAGATTCATAACTCTATGAATACTTATTGGAATCGAATGATCTTTAGATCAATCATACACCTCTCAATGAGAGGGATCCAAGAAAAATATCAGTTTTCATAAATAAGATGACCCGCATGGAGTTTAGCCCTAGTTGCCAATTTTAACATTTTTTTATTTTTGTTGCATTTAGTGGAGAGGGTTTTTTTGGTCAAAAATGCAAAATCTTGTTGTTAGTTTTATTTGTTTAATTTGTTTGTGTTCCCTAGTTTTTTCCATCATTTTTGCTTGGGTTTAAATGTGTTTTTTTGCCATTATTGTTGCATTGAGTTGAGGGTTTTTTTTGTTAAAAATTCAAAATGTTGTATGTAAATTTTAATTCCATTTGTTTAACTTACAATTCTGCTTGTGCCCTATGTTCAAACTTCAAACTTCACTCTTACAATAAAACTCAAGATTCAACAAAGTTACAAACATGCCAAGGAAATTGGACCCTCTATGGGAATTTGGTGAACCTAATGGAGGATTTGACAAATCAAATTTGGCTTGCAAGTTATGTGGGCATCATATGACAGTGGGGGTATACAGATTGAAGTATCACCTTGCACAAGTTCTTGGACATGAGGTAAGGCCTTGCTCAAATACAAATCCAAAAATCATCTGAAGAACCCTCAAATCATTGGAAAAATAGAGCAACCAAATTGTCCAAGGCAACTCTGAAGAGTCAAATAGCATGGAGTAAAGTGTCAGGATTGGCAGGTGGTCGTGAGAGTGGTACTGGTTCTATTTCACCATAAGCATCTAGACCCAACCCTGTACCTACCTCATCATTTTTGTTCCTAGAACCACACCTGGTGCACAACCATCTATCTCGTCAGTTATCAAAAAAAGATAGAAGGAAGAAGCTGACAAGTTGTTGAGCAAGTTTCTTTTTTGGAGTGATATTACTTTCAGCATTGCCAAGAACAACCCATTTTTTCAACCCGTGGTTGATGCTATGGTTATTATTGGCCCAAGGTACAAAGTCCCTTCATATAATGACATTAGAAGGTGCATTCTTCAAAATGTAAAGGTTGACCACACTAACAGATTGGAGGAGTTTAGGGAATCATGGGCACACACAAGATGCATTGTGATGTCAGATGGTTGGACCGATCAAACGAGTATAAGCCTTAATAACTTATTGGTTAATTGTCCTAAGGGGGCAATGTTTACGAAATCTATTGATACATATGCACATATCAAATATGCACAGTTATTATGTGATTTGTTAGACGTGTTCAATCAAGAGGTGGGTCCACAACATGTTGTCCAAGTCATAACGAACAATGTTGCAAATTATGTTGTTGCTAGCAAGATGCTTATGGAGAGGCATCCTACCTTATTTTGGACATAGGCAAAATTCTCTTTGTAAAAGATATTGTTGGATCATCAGAAAACATTACAAAATTTATATATAATCATGCATATGTGCTACATTTGATAAGAACATTCACCAACAACAAAGAATTGATGCGCCCTACCATTACACGGTTTGCCACCAGTTTCATATCTCTTCAATCCCTCTTGAAATCTATGTGCGATGTGAAGAGAATGTTTCTTTCATCGAAGTGGCATGCTTTGGCATATAGCCGCAAACTAGAGGGAGAGGCCATATGCAGAGTAGTTTCATACCAGGAAAGCTTTTGGATGGGAGGGCAAGAGGTGTGTAGCATTACTAAAACTTTGGTAAAGGTTCTTCGATTAGTTGATGGAGACAAGCTCGCAATGGGTTACTTGTATGAGGCTATGCATAGGGCCAAAGAATCCATTCAGAGCTACTATGATGATAAAGGGGATGAAGGGTTTGAGAAGCAACAACTCGTATGGGAAGTGATTGATGAGCGATGGAACAATACACTCCATCGTCCCATTAATGTTGCATGTATCTACCTGAAACCCCGTGTTTTCTTACTCCTGTGGTTTCTTATTTGATGTTGAGGTCATGGATGGATTCTTCACTTGTGTTTAGAAAAATGGTGTCATCTCTAGCAGAACGAGCAAAAATCTCCAAAGAAATGGAGATATACAAAATGGCAGGTGGCACATTTAGCTTCGACATGGTTGTTGTGGATAGGAAGACTAAAAATGCAGGGGTTTTGCATCTTTTTGACACTTTAAATTTTCTTATGTATTAAGAGCATTTTTTCTAAATGTTGGTGATTTTCATGATAATTTTGAAAAGCGTTAATGCAACATCAACCTTTTTTTGAGGGGTATATTTGTGACACTTTAAATTTTCTTGTGTCTTAAGTATGCGCATTTTTTAAAGGTCGCTTATTTAACCATTTTTCAAGTTGCATTCTTCTTCTTCTTTTCTTTCCTGAGATGTTTGTTTTTTAGGTGTTTTACAAGTTTGTGTTTTTCAATTTTCTTTACAATGTTTTTATAATAAAACTTTCAATTTTTTTGCAAAGTTTAAAAAAATAATGATAATAATATTTAGAGATGAGGGATTATTTATATATTTATTTATCGTTAATTAACACTTCAATACACACAAAATAATTGTCACTAAAAAATAATAATTTTAAACACTTGACAAAAAAATACACATTTGGAGAACTTTTCGCTAAAAATGACATGTTAAATAAAGCATTTTTAGAGAAAAATATCAATAGAAAAAAGTTTTAAAAATAGCAATTTTTTATAAATTTCATGTCCAAAGATGATAATATTAACAGGTTTTTTCCAAAAGTAATGGTTCACATAAAATTTGAATTAAAAATAACAAGAAAAATATGTTTAAACTAATTTAAAACCAACTATATCAAGAAAGGTCAAAATAACAAAATAAAAATAAATTGTTTAAAATAAAAATTTAAAAAAATAATCAAACAAATTTAAAAACCAAACAAAAAATAATTTAAAACAAAATTTCATATAGAAATAAATAAAATCAAAAACATTTAAACAGAATTCATTTTGAAAAAATGGAACAGAAGAATAAAATTTAAAAAAAAAAACTTAAAAAACATTAAAGAATTATAAAATTTAAATAAAAAAATAAAGCAACATTTGCAAAAATTGAAAATTTAAGATTAAAAAAAAAACAAAACAAAACAAGGTGTTGTGAAAATTTGAAAAAAAAGATTATAAAATAAAATAATAAATTAAGAAAAAAAAGGAGAACATAATTAAAAAAAAATACAAAGCAAATTTGAAAGAAAAGAAATTAAAAAAATATACCACACAATTTTAAAATATATATATATTTAGAAAAGATTTTAAAATAAAAAAATCATTTTACATTATAAATTTCAAAAAAATAATGATGACAAATAAAGCACTAATTAAAAAAATAAAAAAAAATATATATTGAAAAAAAAAATGGGCAGACCCCATACCAGTGGCAACGCCAGCATGGCCCTTTGGCACCACGACTAAATCAGGAAGTCGATTCCTGGAATCGACCCCTGCCCACAACAGTGACAAATCGACCCCTCTGCCCGGCCCCAATGCCAAAGGCTCGCCAGTAGGGCAGCTGGAGCGGCAACAAGTCTTTGGCATCAAGGCTTGGTCAAGGGCCACCACAAATTTAGTTTTTTACAATTTTTTTGCATTTATTTTAAATTTCTTTTAATGTCTTCTTTGGTTTTTTAAATTAATTTGTAATATGTTTTATCTTATATTATTTTTGTAATTTATATTTTAACATGTTTTTATTAGTTATTATTTTTTTAAATAACTTTTTTAAAAAGTTGTGTAATGTGTTTTTTTTCTTTTTTCTTTTTTTTATTTGTTTTCTTGTTTTTTAATTTTTTGGTATTTTTCTTTTTCGTTTTTTCTTATATTTTTTTTTTTATGTTTTAATTTTTTTAGGCTTTTTTTTATTTTTTATGTTTGATTTTTTGTCATTTTTATTTTTTTAATATTCTATTTTTATTTATTTATTTTTTACTTTTTATTATTTTTAAACTTTTAACTTTTTATATTTTTGTTTGTCTCTGTTCAATTTTAATTTTCTATTTTTTAATTTGTTTTGTTTTTTTAACTTTTATTTATTTATCTATTTATTTAGTTTTTTTACTCTCTTTTTTGTTGCACAGAACATATCAATTTTCGATTAGCAACAGCCACAGTTTAAGTGCTTGGTGAGTGTCAAAAGAGTGCCTAGAGAGCATCAAAAGAGCACCTAGGGAGTGCACCCCTTGCTCCAGGAGGGTCCCAAGGAATGCCACACTCCCAAAAAGGGAGGGGCATCCAACTACGATCCCTAGAAGTAGGGGATAGCGTAAGTACCTCAAGAGTTGGAGAGAAGGACATGAGCAAAGTAAAGTGCTTTGCATGTCACAAATTCGGCCACTATGTAATTCAATGTCCAAACAAGAAGAAAGGCAAGGGGAAGACTCAAGTAGCAGCTTTAACAGAGAAGCAAGTGAGCAAATTTGACTCCAAGTTTGAGAAGCAATTCTCGATGGTATCCTATCTTTTTGGCACCATTGCTAAGGGTGCATGGTTCATGGGCAATGATGTTTCTCGTCATATAACAGGGTTACATGATCTATTCACCAATATGTCAGAGCCAAACTCACAGCTACATGTAAAGGATGGCAACAACACCATGTGTGTAGTAGAGGGAATTGGCAACATCCAGTTTCAAATAGAGCTAAGGGAAGGCTATGGAGGTGACAGACGTTTTATATGTATTGAACAAGAATCTTTTAGCAGTCTAAACCATGGAGGACAAGGGGCACACGGTGTACCTCCTTAATGGACAAGTACTTGTCAGGTTGAGGGAATCCAGTTCGAGCACAGGCCAAGTGATTGGAAGAAGAGAAGGGAACCAATATATATTGAAGGGCCAGCCAATGCAAGCATCAATGCATGGCATTAAGAACTTTTGTGAGTTCTGGCACATGAGGATGGCACATTTTAACTTCCTGAAAGAGCATCCCGCCTATGCATATATACATGGCCCTCATTGTATTCCGTCATATCAATTCTTTCATACATTTATCTAATACATTAAATTTTATCCATTCATTCTATCATCTGGGCTTGCTATTCTATCACCTAGGTCTTGTCAAGCTTTCCATTGAGGCAAGCCCAGGTGCACTCCTTTCTCACTACTGTACTATTGCACCAACTACTTAATAAAATGGCTCAGATTGGTTGACATTTCTGGAGTTTACATGGGTGTTCACGAAATGTTTTGAAATTTTGTTTTGCATGTGTTGTTTTGCTTTGCATATCACTGGTTTTCCTAATTAGGAACATTACATATCCTTAGGTGACCTATCTAATGGGAAGCCTCCCATTGGTGAAAGTCCATAAAGAGCAAGAGGTAGTGGTTGTGGTGAAAGTGGGCCACACCTCATTAATGTCCTTTAGTCTAGTTTTTTCCTTGTAGGTTACCCATTTCAAGGCCTGCTAGATTTTAAGGCAACAAGGACAATAGTGTCATGTAAATTATGTATAGGGTTGCCAAGTTTCAAAAATAATTAGTGAAACAAATAGACAAAAAATATTTATGATATGAAGGCAAAATTGATAAGTTTATTGAAAAGATTGAGAGGCATGACTATATAAGAGGTATCAATCACAAAACAAAGCATCCAAGGTACATAATGAGCATAGAGAATGGATTGATAGACACTCTAAAAGATAAGATGAGTGAATGATAGAACTAGTAACTTACAAAAATTCATCGATAAGTCTAAAATCGTCAACCCACACCAAAAATAGATGACAAAGTAATACTTGCACTCTCATTGTTGAAAATAAGGGTACCAAGGAGGTGTTTCCTAGTGCATTTATCCTTTTGGCCCAGGAAGACAAATTAATGTCCTTTTTGTCATGTGACATTGTGAGTTATATTAATGCCATGGAGGAAAGTTAATTTTTATGGGTTGTATACTATGTACTTTAATATTAATGTCACTTGTGTCATAAAGTGACTTTATGGGAAAAGTACAAAGTACATTTTATTATTAAAGTGACTTTTATGTTTTAATAGTGACTTTATGAGATAAAAAGTGTACATCATACAAAAACATTAAAAGGTGACTAGGAGACTTCATTAATTGAAGGGGACCAGTGGGGGACTTGTCTCATCCATTGATCTCATGGGCTGAGATTTAATTTCAGCCCTTGATCAAAAGGGTTAGGTTTTCCTACTCTAATGAGAGACATAAAGGGAGAAGGAAGAAGATGCTCTCATTCATTCCACTTGAGAAGAGCTGAAGAAGAGGAGAGGGAGCAATGATTGCTAAGGTTTGCTGAACGAGAGGATCACTCACAGCGAGGAGAGTCACCATTTGACCTGTGTTTCCTAGCAGAGAGGGTTGGCATCAAACCCGAGGTCCTGAGGCTGCCCTAGCGAAAATTTCAGAGTGGATTTCTAGGAAAAATGGGACCGAGTTTTCACGACGCAGAGGCCCGATTTTTTAGGAGACTGCCAGCATGAGCTGAGGTTTATAATCAGGCCAAACCTACAGGAGAATAAGCAGTCTGTGGCTCAGATTTGTATGCTGGAAGATAGCTGTCTGTGGTATGCAGACTGTGGGATTTCAGACTGCCTGACAGAGTATTTTGTGGAGCAATTACAGCAGAGAATTGGCACGGTCTCCAAGTTAGCAGAACTCAGTATTTTTGTGACTGTCTGAGTGTTAAATCCAAGGCAGAGGTCTGACAGAGGCAAGGGTTTCAAGGACAGTTGCATATTTTTCTAAAAGTCTGAATTCTAACATCAAGGGAGAGATAAGTACTTTAAATTTAACTTTTCCATGTAAAAATATCTCTGAGATTAGCAAATAAAATCCTCCTTAAGACTGGTTTTCCCCTTGTGGGTTTTTCCAGGGTCATATTAGACCAAAAATCACTGTGTAATTCCGTGTGTGCTTGTCCTTTATTTTTCTTATCAGCTCCAAAGTAAAACGAAAATGAGTAGTCCTAAAAGTTTCAAGTTAATTTGCATAAAGTTTAAATCAGCTAACTGTTTGGGGTGAGGCCATTAAACCATATGCTAAAAAGCTTGAAACTGGAAGGGCTGCAAAATTTTCTACACTCGTTAATTTCAATCTCATGCGCCCAACAAAATAGAATCGAGAAGACATGTCTCAAAAAACAAAACTACAACTTGAAAAGAACAAGTACAAGAGCCTACAATTAAATACAGTGTGCCTCATCTCAAGAAAGCCAAGGCCTAGGTTCCATGAAAAGAGGGAAGCATATTGATGTTTGTAGCCTGAGCAGGTAGTTTTACATAAGCCTGTGTCTGGGTGTGCAGAAGTCACCTAATACACCCTTAACCTTAGCAATTAATTTAGTGATTAAATTAATTTCTTTTATAAGACAAATCCTAAGTCATTTAGTGAACTAGATAAATCCTAATTGTCGATAGCAGGTGAGGTGAGATCTAATCCCAATCGTTAATCACTCTATAGATTAGGGTTGTGGATTCAGTCATAACTCAAGATTTTAAAAGAAAGGCTAGGCTAAGGGAGAAGACACATTGAGTGAGCACAAGACATTAAGATAAGGGCATCTGAGGTCATCCAAGTGTGCAGGGTTCAAGGAAGAGTGCAAGAACAGCAAGAGAGATACAGATCAGCCGGGACAAATCGAAAGAGAGATCTAGGGCTTGATCAGCTAGAACAGATCCTGGTCATTGTTATATATGTAATATTCTCAAAGGGCCATTATCCAAGTAAGGGAGCCCAAGTTGGTTCTGAAATTTATTTTAATGAAGAACTATTTAATGGGCAGAAAACTTCTGTGTAATGTGTGATTAAGATTGGTTGTCGTTTTGCTTCTGTTGTTCAAGTTTTGTGAAGACTCAAATTGTGCTTTTAAGTCAATAGATCTGTGATAATATGCTAGGTAGTAAATTGACAAGTTGCGAGGTTCAGGGAAATACAACAAAGCAACCCTACAATTCGACTTGCAACCATAATGAGGAAATTGCAAACCCTAAAGCTCAAGGGAATCATAGTAGATAGAAATGCAACGATACTCATAGATTCCACTAGTACACGTAACTAAAGACATCAATGATGCTAAATGACTAAATATTTTTTGCACCCACCAAGGACCTCATAACGACAATGGTTGATGGACAAAAGGTCAAAGTAGATATGGATATGGATATGGTGCTAGGTTTTGATGTTGATGCAGGTGGCTACTTATAACACCAACCTTGAAGAGCAATTCATGGAATTTAACCGGCATCGACAACATTATAAATTATATGGGGTTGAAAGTTCCCATCATGAGAAAAGTGATTTCAATTACTGAAAAAAGCAAAAGATTCACAAACGAACATACAACGGTGCAAGGAAAGAATGTTACAAAAAAGCATTGAGGTTTCACATTTAAAAAACAGGTCAAAAGACTTCCGAAAATGATACACACCCTGCAAAGAATCTTGCCAACACTCAAATCAAGAGCCAAGTAAAACCGATAAACCCAAATAGAAAAAGATGATGCTCCCAGGGAAACAAGCTCAATTATAGAGAATCATATTTACTATGCTTTGAGAACAAATCATCCCTTAAGTTGGTGGCAACAAAATAAACATAATTATAATAAAATATAATAATTAATAAATAAAAATAGGTTAACATCAGAGAACACATCCCAATTTACCCCATGACCAGTCAATACATACAAGTAAACTGTATGAATGTCATTTATTTTGAAGAAAAAGGGTAAAGAATAGCCTATGGTAGCACTATATAGAGTGAAATAGTTCAAATGCATCTCCTATAGTCTTGTGCATTTGGAAAACTATTCATTCCTCTGATAAACTATCCCAAGAATTGTACAATAATATGTACAAGCACTTTCAAACAGCTGAAAACAAATAGGCTTTGACTATGTGATCATTCATCTATTAGTCCATTTTGCATATCAGCACTATCCAGCTTTTAGAGGTCACACTTTGCTGCTTAGGCCAGATTTACAAAATACTTATGTTTATACAACACACAAACTACTGGAAAATTTTAAATATTTGGAAATATATCTACAGAGGAAATTCAGACTTTCATTTTGATATGTCCCTAATGAAAAAATAAGTGTAGCTTGAATCGTATGCGAACTAAATTTTATGGGAACAAATGAAGGTCATAGAAGAGAAGAAGCTCTGGCATTCTTTGCTTATTACCCCCCATTCCAACAAATCAATTGAAATCTAGCTCATAATTTCTTGAAACAGAAAATGTCATTTGAAATCCAAATCACATTTTAAGTAACCAGGTACAAAATTTCCCATGCAAGGGCAATATAATTCCTTAATGCAAGGATTTCTACATTTTCCAGCATGGTCAGTTTCTTACCTGCAGTAGTCACTAGTCCTTTCATACAGACCACGTCCAACATAATATCGTTCCTAAAATCAAGCAAACCAAAGTTGCAAATTAGTATTCGTCAGTATTGACTTCAGGAAAGTTCAGATTGTTCATTAACATGGGCATCTCTCCAAAATGCTTTGAAAACTTAGACTAACAAACCTGGTGCATCCACTTAACAAACTGAATAAGAGACCACCCATCACACTTGTTGGTTAGATTGCGGAATGAAGGAATCCGAAGAATAAGACTAAAACAAATATTGGCAGCTGCATAAACTCCCAAAACAAGGGCATAGATCCTTAAATAGAATGAATCTGAATTGGATTTTCTACGTTCTTCAAGCACTTTCCTGCAATTATATTTATATATCAAACTATCAAACAAACTTGTAATTCCAAAGGAAATTTATCATTGAGGTTTCCAAAATTCAAATCAAAGACTTCTCATCATTACTATAACATGGAGAAGCAATAAACCAGAACCATTGCACAGATGAGACATTCAAAATATAATTAATGAATAAATACTCACACATAAAGATAGGTAACAAATCCAGAAGCACCCCCAAACAAGAGAAAATGCAGGAATATCCTTGCAATAGCTAAACCACGAGACGTTGCAAAAGCTCCATACATCATCAGAATATCAAGAACACCTATATCAATAGCAATTCATTTATTATTCACCACCATTTTTGCATAGACTTCAGATGTCAATTTCCATGGACTTCATTATAAAAATCAGTAAATATTCTAAGAAAGGGTATCTCGTTACACTCACTTTCTATGAACTTCATGATAAAATATGTAGGGCCCACACTAAGAACTTCCTTAATCGTGTCCATGTTAATCTTACCATCATGGAAAGCTATGATGGTTAATCCCTGAAAGTCATTGGAAACACCATCATAAGAAGTCCACTAAAGAGAAAACAAATCCTTGATTCCCAACAACTAAACAATGAACTTATTTCAAAAAATAAAAATCCCAAACCTGAAACATCATAACCAAGAAAATCCATAGGCGGTGAAAGCTATGATAAAGGTGAAAAAATGTTCTATGCTCGACAAAGCTGCTTTTCCCTGTCCGTTGATGTGGAGAACATATGGCCTATGCATGAAAATATGAAAGAACATCAGCATGTCTCATTAATAGAGACCATGATATCAAGATAAAATAACTGATATACTAAGCTTCTGCAGAGTTAAAAATTATATTTTTTTTTATTGACAAAAAAAGTCCTACATGAAGCAATTGTTTCTCTTATCTAAAGATGATGATTGCTGAATAGTACAAGTACATAGCTGTTTATACCAGCAAGGCTTAGTCCAAAAGTGCAAAGAAGAATGAAGTTTAAACAAATTTTACCAAACTTAATTAAAGTATCAAAGCGGTTTGCCTCTTTGGTACAGTTTCTTAAGAGCATCTAATCAGCTTCAAAAATTGTAACCTTGAAATGCAACCTATTGTTACATTCTAGAGTCAGCATCATTGTCCTCAAGCTAATAACTAATGAGACTGTTATTTGGTGAGCTTCCTGACTGTTTCATGCCTACAGTAAGCCAACGTAGAATGCCCAGTACCAAGATTCAAGTACTGACAGTTCTATATAGTGGTTCTGCTTGAGTGGGATATCTCATTCAAGTCTTCTTTAACCTCATCAACAATGGCTGAATTTATTGTAAATATTCTTCTGTGGGTACAGCCTGTAAATGGTTCACCTCACTTACTCATCCACATCTAATGCTTGGAAGGACTTGCCTTGTCTCATAACAAGTCTCAATTATCATCTTCCATACCAGTGATATTCCTGAGATATAAAAACTTTATAACCCATGTTTTTGTTACCTTTTGGGGTCACTATAAAAGTGTTTACACCATGCTTGAGGGTGCATAGTATGTTAACTACCTTTGATAGTACTATGACGGACATGCACATTAGAGATAGCTTTGTCATGGATTGCTATATCTTGACTTGATGCTTATGTGGAGTATCCTTGGGAGGTTGGAGACCTAAGTGGCTTGGTGACATTCTTCATCAAGCATAGACATGGAGGGCCTGGTTGCTTGCTTGGTATGACAACAAATTTGGAGGAGCATTGGGCATCTTGAATGAGGGCATTGAACCCTAGATGGCATGGGGAAACTTGGTTGCTTACATGGAAACTTGTATTGGAGTTGGACTTGAGGATGCTTGTTTTGAGGAATGACCATGTAGGTTGGGCAGATCCAAAGGTACACATCAATGTTATCAGAACCGGACTGGTCTCGAACCAGTAGAACCCCTGTATCAGGAACCAGTCAAAACCGGTAAAAAAAACGGACCAAAAAACCGGTCAGCCAAAAGCACAAAATATTCAAATTTTAAAGAAAGCCATATATATTCATGTGCATCCATATGAATCCAAACCGTTTATACACAAATAAGGGAATGTTCTCATTTATAGAGCATGTAAGTGTGCACGTAACCAAAATAACACCGAGTGCAATCCATCTTTGAACCGAAATACATCAAAAACAAGAACTAGATGGTCTCTAGCATCCAAAAAAAATCATTCTACAACAAATACCTACATATCATCAAAATCTTTGCCTATATTGGGATCTTCATCATCAATATCACCCTCTAAGTATTAAAAAAAGATAATAAAAAAATGCTTAGCATGTCAATTCAA